>OMLB01062999.1:0-20088 GCA_900302555.1 Myripristis jacobus | reverse complement strand
AGATTGCAGCATTCTGTCAGTGAAGTGAAGTAAAATGTCCTCATCTCATTAGCATGTCATATTGATTATGTTGCAAGGCCATTTGACTTTTATCATGGAACAATGCTGGCCTCAGTAGAAAGGCTTCCACAGTCTTAAAGTTTTTTTGTTTTTGTTTTTTTGTTGTTTTTTTTGGAATTTCTGTTTTATTTGACAGTGACAGAAGAGGGAGACAGGAAAGGCAGGATAGAGAGAGATGGGATGACATGCAGCAAATGGCCTTAGGTCAGATTCAAACCCAGGACGCTGCAATCAGGACTCAGCCTTAACACATGGTACAAGCTCTTATCTGGTGAGCAACCAGGGCGCCCTCGGGTTCCATGATCTTAAGGTGTTCTGTCACTTTTCGAGAGACTAGAAAGAGAAATGGTGATGGCAGCTGACAAATGTGTTTATTCAAATACCCTAAAAGAATGAAAGTCCTTTGAGTGAATTAAATTTAACACTGAAATCTAATGAATGCTACGTGATGATTCAACATAAAAACTTAATGTGCACATGATGTTGGTTTATTGGTCCATCAGTAGCATATATTAATAAGGGAATTACAGCAGTTAATAGCATCAGTAAATGCTGGAGTGTAAAAATTGTATCTGGTATGTCAAAGCAAGGGTTTAATTTATGTACAAGCCATTGTATTCCAAAGGTTTCCCAAGCCGTCCAAAAAGCAGTAGGAAAATTTCTCATGTCATTATTTAGGGTTAAAAGTAAGGTGGTGCCTACACACAAAGATTCATGCCTCTTGCAATGTCATAACGTACAGTCAAATAGTGCATCTACATTCATGGCTTCGCTGCAAAGCACATAGTGCATCCCTCACAAGATACTGCCATAGGATATTAATGCATGGAATTTGCCCAGGTGCGCTCTTACATGCATAAAAAAAGATACACAGATACACCAAAGAAATCACACAACACACCATTGTCCCCCATCTGTACGCCACATACAATAAATGCCTTAAGTGCAAAGTAACAGAAAGAAAGAAAATGCAAATGCAGTGGGTAGAGTTAGACAAGTCCAGCACTGTTCGCAGCTCTGTTAGCCTCTGGTTAGGTACTGTTGAGGAATCTGGCGGTCTTGGCCTTGACCAGAGCCTTTTGCCAGAAGGGAGATGGGTTGGACATGATCTTATTGGCTTTTTTTTTTTTTTACCAAGTCTATTGTGGTAATTGGAGTCAAAAGATGATAGAGGGCAGTGATGTGATTTGTACCATCCTCCCCAGTTGTTTCCTATCCTTTGCCCAGGCGCTCCCATACCACACTGTGATGGAGAAGGCCAGCATACACTCGATCACTGCTCAGTATAAATTGTATATTGGCTTTGTGGGAATTTCTTCTACCAAAGGAAGAAGAATCTTGTGGCTTTGATAATGATGGCTTTGATAATGACAGCCATATTGGTCTACCGTTTGAGAGTGTTTGAAATGGTTATCCAGAGGAACTTGAAGTTCTCCACAACTTTCGCTATCTGGCCTTTGATACATAGGAGAAGATGTTTGCTATTGTTCCTGCTAAAATCCACCAACAGTTCTTTGGTGTTGCTCACACTGGGCTCTGGGTAGTTCAGGACTCCCCAAGTTGAAGATTACTGTAAGAATGGGTGTGAGCTGGCTGGCACATCAATAATGCAGTCATGTCAACTGACTAGGTGGTGGTTTAATAAATATAACCGCAAATTCTAACTCTAAGTCCCAAATAGTCATTTTCCTAAGTAAGGAACCAGTTTACAAGAAAGTCCTTGATTTCATATGCAAGAAGATTGTAAAATGGCTCTCATAAGCATTAATGCAGACTCACTCATATATATCTGTGTACAATCAGCAGAGTAATTCTGGAGAGGATGACTTGATTTTAGTAGTTCATACAGGAACTGTCAGCCTCAGATCAACTTGCTATGTAGAGACCCATCACACTATAAACTCAGTCTTAACACTCTTAGATTAAGGATAAGACAACCAGTGTGTTGCCAAAAGACAAATAACCATGTTTTTGTACATTTGACTTAAATAAAAAATGAAAATTGTAAAATTGTGTAGTGCTTATGAAGCCATGCATACCGATCAGTATCTTTGTGTTAAGCAAGGATATTTCTTTGTTTTGTTATTTGTTGTAATACCTGCTACTAAGCCTCTTGTGGTTTTATTTCTCTTGAGCGTTACATCCTGTTTTCATTATATTTTATATATAGATATAGATACGTAGATGGCTGGATGGATGGATGGATGGATGGATGGATGGATAGATTGATAGATACATACATACATACATACATACATATACATGTAGGATACATGAACGTGATGCATGACATGATCTACAACTTGGCATACAACATAATGTTTTCAAAAAGAGTGTCTTATGTAATAAGTTAAGTAATCAGAACATCGCTGCAGTAGAAGATCCCTACAACTGGACAAGGGCAATGGCTGTTTTCCTAGATGGATTACCACAGATTGGTGGAGGAAGACATTAAACACATTTGTCCCGGGGAGGATTAACGAGACTCATTTACTTTACATCCTAACTGCTCTTTCTTAAGGCTCTTAAAGATGATGGCAATGTGGACTACATGTGAGTGAAGGAAATTCTGTTAGAATTTGATTGATGCTGTGTAGTTTCCATTCAGTGCCACATTCATATTGTGGAGAATGAAAGGGACTGACATCAGACACACTCAACAAGCAATTAGCTCTACCTTGGGGGGAAAACTAATTTGGAAGAGGATGTAACTTTGAAGGGCATTGTGTTGTAACAGTTGCCGGCTTCTTATCATGATCCTCCAAGAAATGGGATATTCCCCAGCGAGATAATGAAGACTGAACAAAAGGCTTGTCTGTGACCTTGTGTCTACTTAGTTAAAACTATCAGGCTGTTTCAATTGCCATCATACAAAAAATTCCTTCATTTTATCTTTTCAGACATTTGCCCCTGACCCATCTGTTTCTTTTGTATATAACTCCTCTCTCACACCCCCGCACCCCTGCCACCATCCCAAAAAATAAGGTCACTCTAGCTCACTGAAAATTGCTCGAAATTGCTCTGCATGCTGCGTCTTTAAGCCTCCCTCTAGAGCAGGCAGATTGATTCGGGCAGCTGGATGGTTGGGAGGACCTCTGCCCAGCTGTCCTGCTCTCTTCAGGGCCTTCAGGTCCCTCACGTGCTGCAGCACACAGCCTCGTGTTATTCCCCCCTCCTCTCTGGGTTCATGAGATGCAGGAAACCAGTAGGTGGGTGGACAGTCCATGTGGGAGAAACTAAGGACCTCTTACTGCTGGGGGAAGCTGGAAGCGTGAGAGTGTTGATTGTTCTGTGCTGTCATTGGCTTCTTTCTCAGTTTTATTAATTGTTTGTGAGACTGAGATGGGATGATAGCTATAGACCATGTTTTAGATTATGACTTTGTGAGTTTTTTGTAAATTCTTTTTTCCATAACCTTTTAAAGGTACAAGCTGTACAGGATTTGTATCTAAAAATATACATGCCTTATCAGTCTAAATCACGAAGTTGGACTGCAATAGAGAACATCAACCCCTCCATCCTAATTGAAAAACTTTCATCTTTTCAACCAAATGTTTTTCTGGTGTCACATATGAACACATATCCATTCAGAGGAAGTGGATAATTGAATCTTAAATGAAATAAAACTGTCTGATCCTTGTAAGCCAGTACACTGGAGTACTGGCTTACTAGAATCACCAGTGTCAGCTATTTGGCCTCTGTCATCCCTTTGCTTTACAGCAATCACAGACTGCACAGGTTATTAAAAATTATTGTATTGTATATAATTCATCGACTTCACAGGACATAATTTCTGGGTATTAAAGTTCAAATTTTAGAACAGTCCCCCCTTGCAGCCATTTGGCACTCCCATCTTTTTAACTCTGAAATATGTTTAAGCTATTTTTATATGGTGCATTGGTTTAAGCACATTTTCAGTTTGAATAGCAATGATTTTTATTGAATAAACAGGCTGTGATCTTCCCTCTCGTAGGTCAATCCAGAGCCAACATGATCCCACTGAAACAGCCACGGAACATCAAAGCATCTGACGACACCCTGGCCTCAATTGACCTGGATGGCCTTGCTGACCCGCCGGTCCCGAAGGCCACGCCACCACCGCTACCCAAGAAGGCCGTCCCTCGCTCCAGTACAGAGCCTAGCCTAGGAGGCAAGGAGCCACTCCAAGGGGCCCTGAAACCCCGGGCTGAGGCCAAACCAGGGGGCACCAACCTGAGTGTGGCAAACCCCCTCTATGACCTTGACTCCACCTGGGAGACAGCCAGCCAGAGTTCCTCACTCAGCTCGGAACCCCACCGAACCCACGACCAGGAGAGCGGTGATTCCCTGGAGAGGCCAGCAGGTGCCACCACCACCAGTAAGGGGCGTCCAGCTAACAGCATGTCCAACCTGGTTTCCCAACCAGCTGCTGCACCCGGTGCCACCACTGGCAGGGACAGAAGGGGCTACCGGAGTGCAGAGTCCCTGGCTGCAAGGGTTCGGACAACAGGCAGAGGAACTGCTCCTGTAGGAGGAGGAGGCTCCAAACCCCAGAGGCCCACTCTGTACAGGGGTATGGACAGTTGGGAGGAGGTGGTGGGGAGGATTCGGGGGCTCCATACTGACACGCTGCGGAAATTGGCAGCCAAGTGCGAGGACCGCTTCATGGCCGGCCAGAAGGACCACCTGCGATTTGGCACAGACAGCTGGTCCCACTTCCGGCTGACCACTGGGAAGCCATGCTGTGAGGCAGGGGATGCTGTTTATTACACAGCTTCGTACGCAAAGGACCCACTGGTCAACTATGCAATCAAGGTGAGATGATAAGCTATGAAACTGCTTTTGTTCACTGATAAACATTTGTTTTACCATTTGATCTGGAAAATATTCAAAATGAACACTAAGATCTACACTGAGCTCTTGACTCCTGCTATAGAGAACTGAACACTTGAACAGAGGTATAAAATTGTGACCAAAATGTGTTGTAGCGGTACCATATCAACAATCAAAAAAAAAAGTGATGTATTAAATCACATCATCAATGGAAAATCTCCAGGACGGGGCATCCTCAATCTCCAGGTGCTTCAGCTTAAGGGCCTTTCACCTTGATGCGCGGTTTGGGCGGCCGGTTTGTGCGGTTTGGGTGCCGCGCAGACTGGCGCAGAGTGGGCACCGAGTACGGCGCCAAAGTAGGGCACACGCATTTGCATTGTACATGTGTGTGGCGCTGGTTGCTATGTGACCGATACAGACGCTAAGGAAAAACATCATATATCTCTGCCAGTTTTTAAACACTGGTATTCCTAAATTGTGGGATATCTCTCTCCATGCCTGGGCTTTTTTAACGATATCACGGTATGACTGCAGTCTAGTGTCCCAAAGCTCTGCATGCAGAGAGACAGCCACAATGATGCTTTCCTCCATTTTTGTTGTGCCTTTCTGCCAAAATCCGCCTATTTTTTCAGATTCCAATATTCTCTCCTATTGGACATGCCGAGGTGACATCACAGGGCGCTGTGCCCAAGTTAAAAATTTTCAACTTGGGCGCAGCGCCTGTCCAGCGGCGGCGCCAGCCTCGCACTGCGCCCTAGCGGCGGCACCAGCCTCGCACTGCGCCCTCCTCGGCGCAGAGTGGAGTGCCCTGGCGCCCAGCGATCACATACACAATGAATGGCTGCGCACCGAGCGCGCGCTATGTGAAAGGCCCTTTAATCTTTTTTGTAGTTCTACTTTAGTTACTGTTATGTCTTGATGCTGAAAAGGCATTTGATCGCCTTGAGTGGCCCTATCTTTGGAGGGTTCTAAAAGAATTCAAGTTCGGAAATAATTTGTTTCAAACATTTTATGCCAATCCATCAGCTAGAATGTGTGTGGGAGGAGTCTTTTCAGATTTATTTGACATAGGAAGGGGCACACGACAAGGAGATCCTTCATTCCCTTTAATTTTTGATTTATCCATCGAACCACTTGCACAATTCATTAGAAACTGTCGACAAATTTTCCCCATTACAAAGGGTACAACATCACACTCTCTATCACTGAATGTGGACAACACATTGGTTTATATGGCGGATGTACAAAAAACTCTACCCTTAGTTTTAGAAACACTTTTGGTATCTTTCAGGGTACACGGTCAAAATCAGCACTGATAAATATACAGTCAGGTCCATAACTATTTGGACAATGGCACAATATTCATAATTTTGCCCTTGTACACCGCCACAGTGGATTTGAAATGGAGTAATCAAGATGTGATTGAAGTGCAGGCTTTCAGCTTTAATTTAAGGGGTTGAATAAAAATATGGCATTAACCGTTTAGGAATTACAGCCAGTTTTAAACATTGTCACCCCATTTTCAGAGGCTCAAAAGTAATTGGACACTTGACCTAAAAGCAGTTTCATGGCCAGGTGTGGCCTTTTCCCTCATTATTCCATGACAAATTAAGAAAATAAAAGGTTGGGAATTATTTCCAATTGTTTGCACTTGCATTTGGTAGCTGTTTACCCTCAACATACAATCCAAAGAGGTGTCCATGCTGGTGAAGGAGGCCATGGTTAGGCTCAAAAAGCAAAAAAAAAATCTGTCAGACAGATAGCAACAACTTTAGGAATAGCCAAATCAATGGTTTGGTATATGCTGAAAAAGCAGAAATTCACTGGTGAACTAAGCAACACCAAAATGCCTGGAAGACCACAGAAGACATCTAAAGTGTATGACCAGAGAATTCTTTCCCTGGTGAAGAAAAACCCATTCACAGTGTCTAGGGAAGTAAAAAAAAAAAAAAACCTTGAGGAGGTAGGCATATCATTGTCCAAATCTACAGTCAAGAGATGTTTGCAAGAAAATAAATACAGAGGGTATACAACAAGGTGCAAACCACTGGTGTCACCCAAGAACAGGAAGGCCAGATTAGACTTTACCAAAAAGCATCAAAAAAAAAATTCTGGAAAAGGTTCTTTGGACAGATGAAACAAAGATTAACTTGTACCAGAATGATGGGAAGAGAAAAGTGTGGAGAATGAAAGGAACAACTCATGACCCAAAGCAGAGCACATCATCTGTCCAGCATGGTGGAGGCAGTGTTATGGCATTGGTATGTATGGCTGCCAATGGAACTGGGCTAGTAGTGTTTTTTGATGATGTGACTGCTGATGGCAGTAGCAGGATGAATTCTGATGTATATAGGGCTATATACTATATATACTATCTGCTCAGATTCAGCCAAATGTCACAAAACTGATAGGACGGCACTTCACAGTGCAGATGGACAATAACCCAAAACACAATGCGAAAGCAACCCAAAAGTTGCTGAGAGCAAAGAAGTGGAATATTCTTCCATGGCCAAGTCAGTCCACAGACCTCAGTCCAGCTGAGCTGCTTTTCACCTGCTGAAGACCAAACTGAAGGCCTCAAGACCCACAAACAAGCAGCAACTGAAGGTAGCTGCAGTAAAGGCTTGGCAGAGCAAGGGAGGAAACTCAGAATTTGGTGATGTTGTCCATGGGCTCCAGACTTCAGGTAGTCATAGACTGTAAAGGATTTTCCTCCAAATATTGAATATAATCCTTATAATTAGAGTTATGTATATTATGTATAGTTTGTCCTATTACTTTTGAGCCTCTGAAAATGGGGTGACAATGTATAAAACTGGCTGTAATTCCTAAACGGTTGATGCCATATTTTTGTTCAACCCCTTAAATTAAAGCTGATAGTATGCACTTCAGTCACGTCCTGATTACTCCATTTCAAATCCACTGTTGGTGGTGCACAAAGGCAAAATTATAAATATTGTGTCACTGTCCAAATACTTATGGATCTGACTGTAGGCAAAGGTGAGGTGTCACTTCCCCAGATTATTGTTTAAAAAGAGGTCCTTTACTTGGGTACAATTGTTTGTATTTGTAGTTTGTAACTGTTACAAAAAATAATAAATCATAACAAAATCAGGTATCATTATTAACAGTGCTGAAATTGTGAATTGTTGCCAGAGTGTTGTCATATCTGTCCGGCAACTGAAATGCAAAAAAAAAAAAAAAAAACTCAAGAGACCTACACTAGCATTGAACACATCTTTAACAGCATTCAAAACGGATAACGGTACAAATACAACATGTTATGCCACTGTAAATATGTCAGACTGCTTTTGAGACATTTGATCACATTTTCCAGTAATTGGAGGCATTTACCAGTATATTATTAGTCAATATTCTCATGCACTGCAGCTGGATAGAAGGAATGTGAATTCAAGTCGTGGGTGGCATTAATACACAGATGTGACATTAACACTGTATCTCATCCTGGCTTCATCACATGAACATAGTTACGTTAATGCAGCTGCCTGTGTTGTCCTTTGTAAGTGCAAACACAACTGGCTGCAAAGAAGAAAACACAGGACGTGAGCAATACCTCTTGCTTTGTCTGATCATCCTCCAAATTGCTCAGTAACTTAATCTTTTTGTCTTTTGTTTATTTATTTATTCATTTATTTTCTAAATCAGCCCATGGTGCCAGTTTTTTGGCCCCTGAGGATAGGCTTGCTGGTCTGTCTGTCAACCAAACTTCAAGGCAACCTATCTTGAAATCTGTTGGGCAGATTGCCATGAAATATGGTGAGCACATTCATGCTACTCAGAGGACATACCCTGTCAGTTTTGGTGACCTCATGACCTGTCCTCTAGCACCACCCTCAGGCCCCCCTACTTGCATTTCCCCTGATATGCACCAAGCCAGCAGGGAACCACCAGCAGAGGGCACTTGCTACTTATGAAAATTGTTCCATCAGTAAAAGTCAGACATGCAGGCCCGTGGAGTGTGCTGCTTCATTCATTCATTCGTTCTAGGCTGTTTATGATACTTGAATCATCTTGCCAAGTATGGTATTTTTCTGTTACACAAAAAAAAATCTATTACTGAATAAAAAATAAAATAAAATAAAATAAATCTATTACTGAATTTGTGATTATTGCCCCACAAAAACTGATTGGATTTCTTCCGTACAATGAAAATAGGAAGTCAGTCTGTCCTTGATGGGGTACATGCTTGGTCCTTGGAAATACTGCTTGCAACTTTAATTGATGTTAAATTGAATTTCAAATTGTCAGACGTTGTTTGACCTTTAAACCTAACTGAGTGAAGTGAGTTTGTCCTGCTCTTTTGTAAATGTGTTGTAAAAGTTTTTTCTCGCATACAATCCATTTTATACCCTTTTTTTGCCTGACCTAAAAATCCTAAAAAGCCATATTTTCAGTCACTGAAAATTTTGCCAGGAACCACTTATTATTTATCAGCTAGTCCCTTCAGATGTTTCACTAATTGGTGTTTTTTAATCAATTTATTTATTTTTTCCTTCTTGAGTCCTTGCCTTGCATTTTAATTGCGCAGTGAAGGATGAATATTTTTTAGATAAATTCAGAGTGTGGCAGTAGTTGTCCTTGCAGTGGTTCTTGACTTGAGGGTGAGTTCCACCTTCTCTTTTACTCTTTATACTGAATTAATCTGAGAGCCTTGCGGTTGAGCCCTCACATTCAGAGTTTTTCATGTTGCATATATACAACATGAAAAATTAGAGTGGGAGGTTTGTTTGTGTGTGTGTGGCGCATGTGGCTTGCCGGAAGAGTTTTGAAGCTCAACACAAAGCAGATATGGATGAAGGTTGCATTATTACAGGATATGAAACTCTCTGTACTCCTCGGCACATCAAAGCTTTGCCTTTGTATTAACAGCAGGCTCAAGAGAAAGTCTTGTTTTTCCTTGATGTTCAGACAGCTATAAATAAGGCAACCAGGAGCAGCAATATGCAAACAGAGCCCCAACTTCCCAATTAAAGTTTCCCAACTCTCCATTTTAATGTGGCCCAGTTGTGTGTCTGTCTGCCCTTTGTGCCTTCCTTCCCATCAGTGCAGTTAATCCCCCTGGATACCCCATCATTTTTAAGGGTGTGATAATTATTCATCATACACCTTTATTGTATCAATGTAAATTCTTCATTCTTTAACAAATCAACTGCATTCATATACATTTTTATGTTTCAAAGTATTGACATATCTCTGAAGTGTTAGCATGAATGACTGGTGAGGGAGCAGTAAATGAAGCTCATTATGAAGAGACCGTTATAATGGAGCTCTGCTTTGCGCCCTGCTTTAGTGCTTTCAAAATGTGGGAGCTTAACAGCAAAAATTCTCTAAATATCTTTCCAAGGCTGCTTAGGTAGAAAATAACTACGCTGCTATAGCTCTGCCAGCATGCCCAAGCAGATATTCACCGAAAATGCACATTCCAATAGAGTTACAGACTGCTAAAGGGAATGCACTGGAGCAGCAGAGATCCTCATATCTATATAGATCATATAGATCACCACTTAATAAAATGTCTAAATATCATGCAAGATTTGATGTGCAGACAGTTGAGATATAAGTAGTCTTTAAGGAACACACGCTTAAGACATGATTTCATTATATGATTTTCATTACATTCACACCCAGTGTTGAACAAATCAAATGTCCTCCAGTTTTGACAAATTATGAATCTAACACACTGATGACAGTATGAAAGATTTCAAAATATAAAACTCCCTTTTCCCAGAAAAATCGATTCATATCATCTGATCAATTATTTTTATTTGTTTGCCCCCCCACCTCCCCAACATCCCCAAAATATCCCCATGAACTCATGAAAAATGCTACAGACAAAAGACACCATCCTTTAAAATGCATGGCAACATCAGAAACCATAGTGAGATATACTTTTCTCCCACTATGTTTACTTTTTCATGAACAAGATTGATCGAATAGTTTTCACTCTCAAATTCATTCTCCGAACCTTTGATAACTGAACATTGATTTTGCATTGGGTGTTAGCAGTGAGAGGGCATGTTATGATAAATTGATATAAAACAAGACACTTCTTTGCATACACATGAAACTCTTCAAAGGGCCATAATGATATTTACAATCTATTTGGATTACATAAGAACATTGCTCCAACATGAAAAATATTTAGATTTTAAAGCAAAAACAGTTCATGGGTTAACACGTCGTCCTTCCTCCCCTTTGTTATTATTCCACTGGATAATGTGAGAGCTGATGAGACCAGTCGTATCCTTGAAGAGAGCGAGGCTTCTCTGCTCTGTGATCAAAGTGAAGAAAGACACAAGAGCTGCAGAGGCTGTCACTGTGGTTTAGGAAAGAGAGAACTGCTCCCACCGATGTCTGTGACAGCCTGGACTCTCCGCTCTGTTTCTTTCAGCTCTACGTAAGATCAGCGGCCTGAGCTTTAATGCTCATGTGGGGAGAGAGAGATTTAAAACAGAAACCATCTTTGGTTTCCTGTTCTCGTGTGCGTGCTCTGCAACTTCTCTTAACATGTGTGTTTTTTTTCTTGAAGTTTCAGAAGGATACTGTTCTTGTTAAGTCTAATATGCAAGGATACAGGGGTAGTTTCTGTTGTTGGTCTGTAAAATAAACAATAAAATAAATACTATTCATGACACTGTACAATTCAGAATTTCAGTAAGTGAACTTTACTTCAAAGAAGGCTTGCTGATTTTTATAAGAAAAATGTTGTGTTGCTTAAAAAAATGAAAAACAAAACACAAAAAACAAATTTTGTAGTCAATAACAATAGACCAAACTCCGTTCATCTTTGAACTCGCACGTCAGGGTATCACCAATAAAATGTTTTGCCAACATTACATTTATGTTTTCAGCTCAGGAAAATGGATGCCCTTCTTGAGGGAGATCATTTATCCTGAGGAGTGTACATTTTATTTTCAAAATGTAGTGAAGTAAAAGTGAAAGTAAACAGGGAGGTAAATACTCCAGTGAAGTATAAAATCAAAGAAAAAAAGGTAACAAGGTTTTTCTGTTTTGTTACTTTATACCACTGGGTTAGGGTTAGGGCATATGAATATAATCAGTTTGTTATGGGCAAATAGCTTCATTATGAGAGTTGTTTCTTCATTCGTAAGAATACCTTCAATGTATTTTTAACTCTCTGTCTTCCTTTTCATCATTCCCTTTTCATTCCCCTTCTTTTTTTCTCCACCCATCCGTCCTCCCCTAGATCTGTCGGAGCAAAGTGAAAGAGACCCAGCAGCAGTTTTTCCACAGCCTGGCAGTGAGACAGAGCCTGGCCCTCCACTTCAACATCCAACAGGACTGTGGCCACTTCCTGGCCGATGTCCCTGCCCGCCTGCTGCCCTGGGAGGAGGAAGAAGATGAGGAGGCGGAGGAGAATGAGGAGGAGAATGAGAACGAAGATGGAGACAAGCTGCAGGAGAAAGAGAAAGAGAGCGAGATTAAGACTGAAAACAAGGTATCTGACCCTACAACGTCAGCTCCAAACGGTAAATCAGATGAAACCCCAACTACGGGGCATATCAGCATCGCTGGTCGCTTGAGAAGCCGAGTGGTGGTTATCACACGTGAGGTGCCTTTCCAGACTGTGGCCGATTTTGTCCGAGAAGGCGTGACTCGACATGCCCGTAACCCAGAGCTGTATGAGCGGCAGGTCTGCCTCTTGCTGCTCCAGCTATGCTCTGGCCTGGAGCACATGAAGCCCTACCATGTGACCCACTGTGACCTGCGACTAGAAAACCTGCTGCTGGTCCACTGCCAACCTGGCAACTCCTGGAACCTAGACTTACTTGAGCCCAACAACAACAGCAACAGCAGTAGCTCCTCTGGTGCCAGCACCACTGCCACCGCTGCTGCTGCCACTGTTGCTGCCAATGCCACCTGCCCGGCCCGCCTTATCATCAGTAACTTCTCCCAAGCGAAACAGAAGAGCACTCTAATGTCAGCTGACCCTGGTACGCTGCGTGACCAGTCGCGCCTTGCGCCCGAGATCGTCACAGCTACCCAGTACCGCAAGTGTGACGAGTTCCAGACTGGGATCCTCATCTACGAGATGCTGCACAGGCCGAACCCCTTTGAGGAGACACCCGAGCTTAAGGAGAGGGAGTACACCTGGGCTGACCTGCCACCGCTGCCTGTCCGATCACTCTATTCCCAGGGTCTGCAGCAGCTGGCCAGTCTGCTGCTCACCGTCAACCCCTCTGAAAGGATCCGTATGGCCGAGGCCCGAGCCTGCCTCCAGTGCCTGCTTTGGGGGCCTCGGGAGGACTTGTTCCATGCACTGGGTTGCAGCAACACAGGCCCCATGTCGGCATCCACATCCAGCCAGCGTGAGGCCACCCTCCAGAACTGGCTAGACCTGAAGCGGACACTGATGATGATCAAGTTTGCAGAGCGCTCGCTGGACACAGGTTGCGGCGTGAGCTTGGAGGACTGGCTGTGCTGCCAGTATCTGGCATTTGCCACCACAGACACCCTGAGCCGTGTGGTGCACATCCTGCAGCAGCCTCAGTCACAGCCCCCTCCTCAGCCCCAGAACCAATCCCAGTCAATGCACCTACCACACAGCCAAGTCCCAACCCAAACCCATCTCACCCAGACCTTTCACCTAACCCAGTCCCAGCCACTCTGAACTGCTCTGCCCCACCGTCACTATGGCAACTGATCCCATTTCCCCTCCAAGGTCCCTCCGCTGATGCTAGCGTGTGATGACAGCTATTAGTCAGCCCTTGTGTTCAATGTCCCCAGTGCTCAATACTAAATAACTGGTTGTGCATTTTCTGTATTTGTTTGTTTGTCGATCTATAAAGCAGTAATATGGAGGCTGTGGTGTCCATGTAACGACTAGACTTCACCATCAGAGAAATTCATACCACTTGGATTACCAGTAGTTCAGTTTAGACTGTCATGGATGACAGTTTAAACTGAAGTGGTTCGCTGAAGCTGTTTGCGCACCAAATCTGAGACCAATTCAGACACAGTGGCAAGTCACAGCAGTAATTTTAGCTCTTTGCAACAACCTTAGCGGACCACTTCTTTCACAGCCAAGACTCTGTGCTTCTTCAGCTACACGGACCTTGTGTGTGTGTAATAACGCTCTGCCAATCAATACTAGATCAGAGAGGCTCTACCTTGGAGGGAGGAACGTCTGCGGGATTTTTTTTACATTTTTTTCTGCCAAGCTCTGCAAGACTGTGGAGTTGTTATGTGTAATCCAATGTGCTGGAGACCCCTTTGGAAAACTGGGCTGCATACACATACACTGCATGTCAACTGTTTATGGAGTTCATTGTGGCAGTGTCACATTGATTAAATTGAGATTTTGTGGTATAACAAATTTCCATTTTATACAAGGTTCATTAGCCATTTGAAAATACATCCCATTTACATTTCCTGGGAAACAAGGCGTCTTGTGAGGAGAGATGTGTATTGATTTTTTTAAATGTTACATTTCTTTGAGATGTGTAGTGTTTTATTTTAACATCACATTTCAAACCACTGGCTTTAAATTTCCCAAAAAAAATAAAATAAAATAAAAATACAAATGAGACATGAAGGGAGAATGTTAGAAATGAAGGGAATGGGAGAAAATTGGCTTTATGATCATTGCTGAATGGAGTGTGACATCCACTTACAGAAACATGACAGAAATTAGTTCCTGTTTAAAATCATTATCAACAAGGATGAGTTTTTTTCGTTTACCAAGACTGATATGCAAAAATGAATTGCCAAAGATCTGCTACACATTCTCCGTTTAGAGTATTTTAGGAGAAAGGCTTTTACACATTTTTACCAGAGATGCTCATCATAAAGTGACTGACGTGGAATTAATCACAGACTAAGAGTCCACGAGTCTGAGACACAATTCAGATTAGTGACATTTGTTTTCAATATGAACCCTACATACTACTCTGTCCTACAAAGGCAAACACCAGCTATTACTCTTAGGTGTTTTTAAAGCCCAAAAGACTAGATTTCATTTAACAGAAACTGAAAGTATTTTCAGAAATGTTATTGTAGCATATATAATCCACTTCTGTACCAACAGTACAGCAGTCTTTCCCCTATTTTTTCAGTTTTACCGCTCTTTGGCTTTGTAGGACAGCACAGTGTTTTCTGAGCACGATTAAGAGGTTTAGGTTTTACACATGTTGATTTTCTCACTAATGTACTCGTTTTGAAGTTAAAATGGGACAGAACTGCTGAGGCAGTTACTTTGGTTTCTTGTTGGATTATGTGCAATTAATATTTTTATGTTTTGTTATTTCCTTCGGAGGTAACAGAATTTGAACATTTTTGTACTCTTTATTACATTATGCAACCTTTTACCTATCCTCACTTCCATTTCTCTGGCACATAAACCGACGAAAATGTCTGGCAAGACAGTCAGATCTCACAACTTCAGGATCAAAATCGAGAGAACTACAGAAAGTGTTTCATCACGATGGGCGGGAGACAGGTTTTTCAGGGACTGCAAGATCTGCTTTTGTTTTTCTATTGTGTTGCTAATATTAAGTTGTTATGCTGTTTTTGAGTGGTTCTGGGTTATGGTTAACATTTGCACATTCAGTCTGAATGCTGGCATTCCCAGATGTAGATTGGGACTGAAGACATCAGGACTGGTGCAGGAGAGGTCAAGAAAAGTTCCCCCTTGCTTGAGGAACTTGGCTTTGATTTGTTTAGAAGTTTGTGAAATGGACTGGACTGTTAGATCTGGACTGCTGGACCTCTACCCCCAGAAAATACACAGCTTCAGCTTTTTTGAGGGCTCTTTTCCAATTCAGCCACTTCACACAACCTTCTGGTGTATGTGCACAGTCACAGCCTTAACACACCTCCCAATGAGAGAAACGATCAAACCACTGAGACTTGTTTCCATTCCACCACCTCCTTGTTTCCCATCCTCTCCTGTCCAGCCAGTGAGATGCCAGATTGTGCATTGTTGCCCACTGCTTGTTATTCACATGCAGCATGAGTGCTGCATTATTGCCCAGTAAATGAGAGCAGTCTTCACCAGTGCACATACAATATACTGTAAGAAACTATCAGCATAACAATGGGTTTATTTGTGGTTATGGAGAACAAACAAATGCTTACAAATTTCAACGTGTAGAAAGAGGCCATCTTCTCAAAAATGTTCTTGGTGTAATTTAGTGTACACATAAAATTCCTTAATGTACATCCAGGTGGAGTTCTCAAACTGAAAAGCAACAGTTTTTTTTTCATAACAATGCAGAGGCTCAGCATCCACACTTCTATTTAATTCTCTCTCTGGTTACATTAATTTGTGTTGTTGTACTTTTTAACACTGATCTACAGGTGGCACAACTGCCTCTCTCCACCATCAGTTGGAAACTTCAGCGATTTAGCTTGTCACTGGGGAAATGTACTTTTAGGATCAGGATCCCGTGTGAAAGAGTTTTACCGCAGATATACAAGACTTTATGGTCCATGGAGCAAATTGAGACAGAGCAGATGTGCATTATGTTGTTGCATTTAAGGGTTTATGTTCAAAGGAATGTGTGTCGACAGCACTGGTGGCTGTCCTTGTATCTAGAGATTCAAGCCTTCATATATATATATCTATCTATTTTAATCCACACACTATTTTGTCAAGTACAGAGCACCTCTATATGAGTCTTTAGAGAGACTATCCTTTGTCCATTTTAAAAGCTTTACTTGACTTTCTTCAGTCCTATTTGTTTTGGGAGAAGAAAACGGTGAGTAGTTATCACTGTCCTAAACAAAGGATAAAAAAAAAATCCTTCTGGCCATGGGGGAAGGAGCATTAATGTGCATGGTCATGTACAATATATTTACTTACCCCTTTTGTAAATTGAATGCCTAGGAGTTTAACCACTTTGAAAGAGTACCAGACCAAAGGATGGCTTTTGAATGCACCATCGAAACCCATCCTTTCTTTCTTTCCTTTCTTTTTTTTCTGTTGGTTGTTGTGTTTTTTTTTTGTTTTGTTTTTTTTTTTCATTTACATTGTTAGTTGCCACTGAACAGAAAAAGAGAAGCTCTCCAGGCTTTCTATATGTGTATATCTCCTGGCCTAACGCCATTTATTGTCGATCAAGTTAACCAATAGTAACAGAACAATAAATATATGTTTTTATATATGTATGTGCTTTGTGTCATTTTGTCATTGCTAGTGGTGGTGTGTTTGCTTTGACCATCCAGCGGTAACTAGACAGAAAATCAAGGAGCCGACAGCGGTGTTATGAGTGCCAGAACTGAATGTGGCCTGCAGTGACAAGTGACAATGTGAGGATTTATTGGGAGTGTAGCACTGGAGTAGATTTAAGACTAACACTATTTTAGAGGCATTTTCAAGTATTTTTCTACACTATTTTTTATATATTTTATTTTGAAGCATAAGACTAGGGAATTCCTGCATTTACAGCTATTTTGGATCTTATAGCTCTACAGATGTCAGCCAAATAAGAACTATCTCAAAGCAGATAACAAGCCTTTACATTATTTACAGTGACCGTGCTGTAAGGGGAGAACCATTCATCTTTCTGGATGGTGTTGGAACATGAACAAAATCATTATGTTCTTTTCAGCCCTTAATCATCCATCAACTATAGATATCTATCTATCTATATATACATATAGATACACTACCTGTCAAAAGTTTGGACACACCTTCTCATTCAATGTTTTTTTTTTCTACTTTCTACATTGTAGATACATACTGAAGACATCAAATATATGAAGAAAGATATATGGAATTATGTAGCAAAGAAAAAAATGTTAAATAACTCTAAATATGTTTTATTTATATATACCTTGAAAATTTTTAATAATTTGGGCATTGTATGTTCACATTCTACACAAGTGGTCATAAAAATCTCATTCCAGCCCAATTGAAAGAAAAGAAATTTTACTTATTATTGTTATTACTTGTTATTCTGTCATATGGTACAATAGAGGTATGAATTCCAATTTGCCATATTGCTTTGTTGTAGCTGCATTGGGGCACAAAATGCATTCAGAAGAAGGTAGTGAGGAATTCATGGCATTATTAATTAAGCATTGTAATAACAGGCTTGACATCTTACCTAGATGTGGATACAAACTTACACATTAATATCTTTTTGCATACTGTATTAATAAAAAACATAAATGCAAGCATGAATGAATCCCTTTTTAGTTTTGGCAAATTCAGCTGATGCAATGACTCTCCTAATGTCAAGAGAGAACCAAGGACTCTGCTGTCAAGTGAGTACATGATTTCCACCACAAGATGGAGACATTCAAACAGCCTTGAAAAGAGCAACCAGAAGATACAGCATTCTTCTGAAGTTTATCATACAGGTAAAAAAAAAAAAAAAAATCCACAGTCCTATTTATTTAGTTAAACTTTTATTTAACTGTTTCAACTCATCTGTGAAAAAAGATTTCAGCATTTTGAAATACTTAAGAAAAATCTTGTTCATTTGTCATGCTGCGCGACAGGCGAGGTAAAAGATAAATTATGTCTTAAGGATTTGCTGCCATCTTAGAGTTGAAATTCAGCTAGTCTTGGCCAAATAGATGAGATTATCCTGCTTAGGGTGTGCTTATACCCTCATCTAACATAATATAAATTCACTCAGCTGGGTGTTATCTTCAACTGAAAATAAAAGCATAAAGGAAGAGAAAGCAATCATCACCTACAACTGCATTTATTCATCAGCATCAGTTGAAGTGCAACAGATGGAAATTTTTAAATACATTTCCTGTATTTTTTGTTTTGTTTGGGGCTTTGACATTGTGCAGCTTTGCTCTGATGTGGATGCAAGCTGATGAGCTGATCTCCCACACACTCTCCAGAAAAACTTTGCCACGTCAGATGGTTAACTAGAGGCCCTGAACAGTCCACTTTACACTGTAATTCTTTAGACTGGACTGCACCTCTGTTATCTGACAAACGTGATGCAGAATCTCATTTCCTGTTCATCATGCCTGTCTGCTTGCTTGTGTCCCTCCTGCTGTTGAGGACCAAGCCATCGCACAAAAACCAGAGTGCTCTGTGCTGCTGTGGAACATGTAAATGAAGCACAAGCTTGATAGAAAAAAAAAACATAAACCATAAGGCATGGAACAGCTGTAAGTAGCCCTCAGTGGGTTTGTCCTCTTTCCACATAGGTTATGATCATCACCTTCATCAGTCTGGTGGATCAGATGGATGCACCAATAGGTTCATAACATGAGCAGCCATTGCTTAATCAATCATTTAATTCATTAAGGTTACAGCAGTTCCCAGATTTGGGTCAAGGGTCCTTGAAGAGGCTTTCAGTCGTTTATCACTGCCTCAGCCAGGCAGTGGTGAAAGGAGTGCTCAAATCCTTTAGTTAAGTGATAAGGAGAAATACTGGAATATTTACTGAATATTCTTCCTGTGAAAGTGAAAGTCCCACATTCAGATTTGTACCTAAAAAGATTCGCAGTTACTTAAAAAGTAGAAATACTTGAATATTAATGAAAAATTTATCCCGCAAAACTTAAAGTCCTGCATTCAAATTTTTACTAGAAATATCAGTGTCTTCGAAGTTAATTCACTTTAATGTAAAGTAAAATCCTTAACCTGCAAAGTAAAGGTAATGTAAAAGGAGTCTAAGTGCTCCCTGTCTAATTTGGGTGACTTCAGTTTTTATAATGTTGCCTGCCTACTATAACTGAATTTTGACAATGTTTATTTATTTATTTATTTATTTATTTTTTAACCACACTTACTGCATGTAAAACTGCATTTTATAGACAAAACTCTGTTCTGCAATCGAACTAAAATGCAATGTAGTGCAATAAAAGTTTCAAGCCTCATTGTATTTACTAATAAAGTAAAGTAAGGGCACTCCGAGATTCTACTTATGTGTATGTGTCTAGTGATTTCCACCGATTCCATCAGGATGAAAGATAGATTTGTTTCACTTTTTTTACACTTTCACCGGGAGCTACCACAGTTAATGAAGAATGAGTCGGGATGGTGTTTTGATCAGAGGTGTCACTGCTCGCTCCCCACCCACAGTATAGGCAGTTATGTAATGCTCTAGTGAATCATACCAAAGTGCGAAAATCTCAGATGAGATAGGGGAGAGGAGAGTCCTGGGACAGATCATATGAAATTGGGTTTGGTTCAGGTGCGGTAGAGTCTGATGGTTTGGGAGGCTGACCTGAAATGTTCGGAAGCCCCTGAAATAACCC
>OMLB01062998.1:0-27323 GCA_900302555.1 Myripristis jacobus | reverse complement strand
AGAGGGGTGGAGTCAGTCCTCTGAGGTCAGCAGAGGGGTGGAGTCAGTCCTCTGAGGTCAGTAGAGGGGTGGAGTCAGTCCTCTGAGGTCAGTAGAGGGGTGGAGTCAGTCCTCTGAGGTCAGTAGAGGGGTGGAGTCAGTCCTCTGAGGTCAGTAGAGGGGTGGAGTCAGTCCTCTGAGGTCATAGAGGGGTGGGGTCAGTCCTCTGAGGTCAGTAGAGGGGTGGAGTCAGTCCAGGCTGAGCAGCTTGGTTGCTTGGTTCTTGTGCTGGACACAGTCAGTGCAGGCAGCATTTCCTGGGAAATATCCAAAGTGCTCAGTGGCCTCAGGACTGGACAGAACAGAGAGAGATCAGCCAATCAGATCAGCCACAGGTGTGTTGGGATCATGTGCTTGAGTTGACCTGCAGATGATGATGATGATGATGAAGAGGATGATGGTTTTGTGTTCATCCCTACAGGCTGGAACATGTAAAAGACTGGATTCCAGCTGACAGCCTGAGAGGATGTGAGTACTGAGACAGTATGAGCAAGCACACACACACACACACACACACACACACACACACACGCTCTCTTAGCTGTTCATCGTGTACGATGATGACACTTGTTCCAGGTTGGGGGTGGGGGTGGGAGTTCAGCGACGTTGCCGCTGGTGCCACTTCATGTGGCTGTCAAGGCCAATTGGTGAGCCACAGATCTGTCCACAGGTGGGGCAGGGGAGCGCGGACGTCGGGGGAATGCGGGCAGTCCTCTGGTGATGTTGGGCACGTCTCTTGGTCCTTCTCCACTGGTTGGTGTTGTGTATTTGTGAGGCTACTCTAACACAGGTGACCTGCCAGGCCGATCGATTGAGTGCCAGAGTTTCAAGCTCCGTGGGGTTGATGGCATTGCGCTTTCGGAGGTCTCTGGTATAGTCCTCGTAGCGCCTCTTTTGTCCGCCGGCAGCACACTTTGCATTGCTCAGTTGGCCATAGAGGACTTGGCGGAGTAGGCGGTAGTCAGGCATGCGGATAGTGTGTCCTATCCATCGTAGGTGTCTTTTGGCCACAGCAGCTTCCATACAAATGGAATTGGTGCTGTCCAGGATTTCCGTGTAGGGGACGCGGTCTTCCCAGGACAGACAGAGGATCTTCTGAAGGCAGCGTGTGTGGAAGCCCTCCAGGTTAGTGATGTGCCATCTGTATGGAGTCCACGTTTCTGCCCCATAGAGCAGGGTTGACACAAATACTGCATTGTAGACGGCGACCTTGGTGCTGACCTTCAGGTTGCAGTTGTCAAAAACCCTACTGTGCAAGCGTGCAAAGGCTGATGAGGCTTTGTTGATCCAAGTATGTATTTCAGTGTCAAGGGAGCAGTGTAAGGACAGTGTGGAGCCAAGGTAAGCGAAGTGATCAACTGTTTTCAGTGGTACACCATTTATGTTGAAACTGTTCAAGATGGTTAGGTAGTGAGATGGATCATGATTTCAGTTTTTTGGGTGTTGACCTGGAGACCAAAGGACTGGTAGAGAGTGGAGATGGTATTGAGGGCATACTGCATAGACTCTGAGCTGTGTGCTAAGACTGCGCAGTCATCAACATATTGCAGCTTGCAGATCTGGCAGGCCTTTGTTTTGGTGTGAGCCTGGAGGCGACGGATGTTAAAAAGGCTGCTGTCCAGGCGGTAGTACAGGTTGACACCATCTTTGGGGCCCAGGGCACAGTGGAAGAGGTAGGTTATGGCAGAGAGGAGGAGATTAAAAAGCACTGGTGCCAAGACACAGCCTTGCAAGAGCTCTGACTGGAGTTCTCCTGCGAAGACTCTGGCTTGCATACCATCATGCAGCTGCTGCAGGATGGATAGAAACTTGAGTGGTACCCCAAGTTCGGAGAGTTATCTCCAGAGCATCTCACAGTTTATGGTATCAAACACTTTACTGTGGTCGATGAAGGCTATGTAGAGGGCTTTGCGCTGTTCTCTGCTTTTCTCCAGTAGCTGCCGCAGGAGGAAGACCATGTCGGTGGTGGATCTAGCTTTCTGGAAGCCACACTGAGTTTCTGGAAGAACAGCCTCTGAGATGTGCTCCACCAGTCTGCAGAGCATGATCTTTGCCAGCACTTTCCCTGCTATGGAGAGGAGGGAGATGCCGCGGCTGTTCCCACAGACAGCTCTGTCACCTTTGCGTTTGTAGATGACGATGATGTTGGCGTCCTTCCAGTCCTGTGGGAGGGTCTCATGCTCCCAGATCTTCAGGATCAGGAGGTGCAGGCATCGTGTGAGTAGGTATCCTCCCTGTTTAGAGACCTCGGCCGGGATGCCATCGAGTCCTGTGCTTTTGTTGTTTTTCAGGGCCCTAATGAGTACTGTGGTGGGATGTCGATGGTGCGTGACTGATGGCAGGTCCGGGAGTTTGTCCAGAATGTGAGGGTCAACAGGGTTGGTCTGATTGAGCAAAGTCTCAAAGTGATTTGCCCAGTGGCCAAGGATCTCGTGGCGGTCCTTAAAAAGAGTGGAACCGTCAGCTGAACGGACAGGGGCAACTGCCCGCTTCCTGGGGCCATACAGAGATTTGATGGCATCATAGAAGCCCTGGGTGTTGTTGCAGTCTGCCAAATTTTGGATCTCCTGGGCCTTCTGAATCCACCAGGTGTCCTCCATGACTCGGGGGCTTGCTGGGTCTTAGCTCTTGCTGAAGCAAAGGTGGCTTTCCGGGAGGGAGATCCAGGGCAGGACAGGAGCGCTTTATGAGCTTGATGGCACACACACACACACGGCATTTTAATCAGTATTGTTATCAAGAAATGCTTTACAGTTTCCATATATTATAAATGAGAGTGTACATCACAATGGGGTCTATTTTAGTGTGGAAAGTTCCTTGTAACTCAGTCTAAACAGGAATGCTATTAGGTTTGTATCCAACACCATATAGAATGCAAATGTATATTATTTAGCTTGGAAATTCATTAATAATTCAAAGCCTCCCACCTTTGAAAGCATGAATTTAAAAGGGAATGTGTACGTGTCTGTTTGTGTGTGTGTGTGTGTGTGTGTGTGTATTTGTGTACAGGCACGTGAATACAAAGTATGAATTTGTGGAGGGCAGCTGAAAGTAAAGTGGAAATCTGCTGTAAGAACTGTATGTTTATGTGTGTGTGTGTGTGTGTGTGTGCGTGCGTGCGTGCGTGCGTGTGTGTGTGTGGATGTGTGTGTGGATGTGTGTGTGTAATCTTTGAAATTGAGTATCCAGTGGAGTGTAAAGTGGTTTCCTGCTGTGAAGAGCGGATTTATGCTTGTGTGTGTAGGTGTGTATGTTTAGGTCTGTGTGTGTGTGTGTATTTAGGTGTTTAGGTGTTGGTGTGTAAGGTACAAATTCAATCCATGCTGTGATCCCTGCATGGGTGTGGGTATGTTTATGCGAACACACTTGTTTCAGCATAATATGTGGCAGCTCGTTAGCATTCTCACCTGTTGTGAACTGTGTGTGTGTGTGTGTGTGTGTGTGTGTGTGTCTTTGTGTGTAAATGCCTTGGTGCACATTTGCCTTGCTATGTAGACTGGTAATGTGTGTGCCCTAACGATGATTGCACGCTCAGACCAGGTGTCAGAGTCATGTATCAAAGTGCTTCTTCCTTTGTTACTGCTTCCTTTGCTTTGTATGGCAGACCACCAAGAACCAATCAGAGAGACAGATGAAACTCAGCAAACAACAGAAAGCGAGAGAGAAAAGAAGAAAGAAGGAAGGAAAAAGAGTAAAAAGGGATGGAGAGAAATGGCAGAGAGAGATACCAATAGAGAAAGAGACAGCAGGCAAGAGGAAATGCGAGAAAGGTTAGGCAATAAAACTTTGAATTTATTGTTGTTGGGTTTTTTTTGGCACAACACTTCCAACAGATTTTTAAACAGTGTGGGTGGTAATGTGGCATCTTTTTCCCTGGGTTTTCTGTTACAAAAATTACAGAAAAAAGTTTCTTGTGGGTAGCACTTCTTTGTTTAGCCATGGTGGCTATCATTGCTCATACCCAGTCCTTTCTCTGTTTATTGCAAACAAATCACTGTTATAGCCAGTGAAAAAATAAAGAGGAGTTTTCCTGGGAATGACCCACCAGTTTTCTAACTGAGGGAGACGGTGCACTCCATCAGTTTAAAATGGTGAAATCTACTTAAATGCTAAAGATAGTAGCACCGTCAAGATAGCAGCCAATCACACTTTTGCAACTTTGATATTTATAAGAGATTGTACAAATTGGGGCCAAGAGCTAAACGACGACAGCACTGCAGCTCAGATGAGCCCAGGTAAGACAACGGTTAGCCTGACATGACAGCCTTGACATTGTAGAATTGAAAACAATCTCTACAATCAATCATGTGCCTGACATGACTGTTTATAGTTGCCATGGCAATGACAAGGACTGTCACAAAGCAGGATGGCATAACCTGGCTGTGTCTTGGTGCTGGGGATTGTGTAAGTGTGACCTCAGTAAGTGAAAAATATTGCTTTACTCGATGTTGTATTAAGTTTAAAGTAGTAATTAGCACCATTGTTCCCACTAGGTACGGGAATGCACACTAGGTGAAAGGGCCTGTTCATTGTTGTTTGTGGCCTTAATTTTTTGATACTTGTATAATATACTTTCCCTATTCTAAGTTAGGATAGGGACATTAACTTAACTGTTAATCTGTGATGAGTATTTTCCAAAGTCAAGTTGTAACACTAATTACCATGGTTACCAAACAGTAAATATAGGATTTTCAAGTTAGGGCATTTCTGTAATGGTAAATGGGGGAATTTCAAAGATGCTGTCCAAGTGCCTTGTGTCCTGTTATAAAGCTGTCTTTGCAGTGGGTGTTTAAAAAGCAAGTGCAAAAGCTACTACTATGTTGATGGACTTATGCTGAA
Organism: Myripristis jacobus; assembly: GCA_900302555.1. Classification (NCBI taxonomy): domain Eukaryota; kingdom Metazoa; phylum Chordata; class Actinopteri; order Holocentriformes; family Holocentridae; genus Myripristis; species Myripristis jacobus. The sequence goes on along the minus strand of OMLB01062998.1, from coordinate 22,445 downwards.
ACATGTCAGCTTGATAAAGACAAAAGCTGCTGTTGTGTTTGGTTGTGACCATATAGTTAAATGACATTGTGTTACATCAATCAATTACAGTGAGTAGCAAAATGATTATTACTTTAATGACAGTTTTCAATTATAACTTTGAAACAGAGGGCTAGGGAAACAAAGGCTCATGAGAGAAAGTGAAATGGCTGTGTGTGAGAAAGATTAGATGAGGAGGGAAGAAAGACAAGCCAGACAAAGTGACAAGACAAGGCAAGCAGACTGAAAACACAAGATGCGAGGGAGGGAAAGAGACCAGGAAGCCAGCTTGTCTAAAAGCAACTAGAAAAGTGAGAAAGAACTTTGAGAGAGCAAGCAACAGCAGGGATACACGACTAGACGGAGTAAATGAGAGAGAAAATGAGAGCTAGTGAATGATGGCAACCAGTGACAGATTAGAATGATGGAGAAAAGAAGAACATCTGTTTGTTCACCTCTGACCACTTTGCCGACAAGCGAGACAAATTAACATCTCCAGCTATGTTTATAGCTGTCTATATGTGTGTGCATATGTTTCTGTTTGTACGTGCTTGCCACTGTGTGTGCATGACAATTTGTGGTCTCTACCATACAACCCAAGCTAATTAATACACCACCATTTCCTGCCAGATCCCCTTCAAACTGCAACAAATGCTGCCAGTGAGAGAAGTCTGATCATTGCAGTGAAGAAGCAGTGCGGGAATCAAAGGAGGTCATTAACCACAGACAGCTGTGCTAGAGGTTACAAGGCCTTTATCATCAACAGCTGTTCTTTTTAAATGATCATTTCAAGCCAGTTTCTGAGTGGAAAATCAGACTTACTGCCCTGCAGATGTAGCAAGTTCAAGTCTCAGTTAGAACCGTGGTTTTCAAAGTGGGGTCCTTGAGGGTCTTCCAGAGGGTTCTCAGCAAAATGATTGGTTTGATTTTACTGTAATTTAGATGCTTGTGAAAGGGGTCTGAACACAGCCCCAAGCTGCACAAGAAATCCAACATCACTGATCTGACCTTTAAATATATCATTTTAATCATATAGTTATTTATAATTTTCAGAAATAAATTTGTTGCTAAGTTTCTGATCATTTTCTAGAAACTTTTTACAAATTTCTTGGTAACTGAAAGATAGAAGTTAAGCTGTTTGGGCTTCATACTAGGATGGTAGGCCTGCTGGGAAAAAGTTGGTCCTGGAAGCGGCATTGGTGGACCAGTAGGGGGCAGTCCTCCCTTTGGTCCTAATAATTTTGGGACCAAAGGCCCCAGTGCACTGAGAAAGAAATGATGTTGTCATTTGGATGAGACGTTAAGTCGAGGTCCTAACTCACTGTGATCATTAAAGATCCCATGGCACTTATTTCAAAGAGTAGGTTGTCTTGGCAAAATTACTAACATGACTCTCCCCATCTGGCCAAAGAATCATTCCCCTCAGTGTAAGTAGCTTTATGATTCCCACCCTCTCCACCTCAAACTGATTTGTGGTGAATGTTCTGGCACAAAATGGCTGTCATGTATCACCCAGGTGGGTGCTACACAATGGTGGTGGTTGAGGTGATTTTCCTCCCTTCATTGTGAAGTGTAACAATGAAGCACTATATAAATGCAATCCATTATTGTTATCATTATTATTATTATTATTATTGTTATTATATTATTATTATTATTATTATTATTATTATTGAACTACCATATCAGATCTGTAATGCTGCATCACATTTCTTGTCTTTAAATGCTTGTGAAAAAAGAAAAAAAATCACTTCAAGTGGGGATCCACGGCTTACTGAAAGTCAACCTGGGGGCCCAGAAAATGAAAAAGTTTGAAAAAAGTTAGAAGCTCTTAATCACAGTAATAATCTTAAAAAGCTTTACATACCCTCAGTTTATTAAAAACAACAACAACAACAACAACAAATCAACACCCCCTGACCTAAACCATCATAGTGGGCAAGAAAACGGACACAGAGAGAAACTCGAGGTTTCATGAGAAAAACCTGGTCCCGACCAGGTTAGTTTCATTCTGTTACTGCGGTAACTGACCGAGAGCTTAAGTTACCTCCCTCTGTGAAACAGGCTAGAGTTACCCCTCTTTCTCTGGTTTGAGTTACCTCCCTTTGTGAAACGGGAGAGATTTCAGAGTTAACAGACTGAGAGTTTTCATTAAACCTGCTTTGTGAAACGGAACAAAACTGGACAAAACTTTAACAAAAGCATTCCAAAACACCCAACCACTTCCAAGATGCTGTTCTGCATTTCAAGAAAATGTGTGCAGTCTTGCAACAACTGAGAAACAGTAATAACAGACATGACATTCCAACTATGAGGGCAGGTAAAGATCACACACCTTTTCAACTGAGTGACTTTCAAAATATATACACTTTCAAAAATTATGCTTATCTGCAATATAAAAGTTACATTTTAGAAGAATTTCAGTATAGTGCCAATAAAAGGTTCCAACTGGCTGATTCTGTTTCATTCTGAATGTTAAAACATGGATTTTAATAACTAAGTCCCCCAAAAGACTGAGGAAATTTTCATCAATTACATTAACCAAAGCCATCATCCACTGTGCTATAAGACTTACTGTAATTTATTCACATTACTATGTAAACAACAAGTGGATTCAGTAATGGTATCCATGTGGCCCTGGGACATATTTAATTTAAACACTTTATCTGGGGCCCTTGATTTACATTTAGAAATGTGGAGGCCAAGCTATGAATGTGAGGCCTGTGGAAACAGCTGTTAGTATTGTATAGTTCAGGGGAAAATGGTAAAGAACATGGACAAGAGACAATAGCATAGAGACAAGATAGCATAGTGACAGCATAGAGACAGTAGAAAAGTGCACGGCTGGTCAGAGAGGCACAGAGTTCATTATTCTCACAGCCTCCAGGCAAAAGCCCTGTTTTAGCCCCGGTGTTCTGGCTTTAATGCTCCTCAGCTGTCTGCCAGAGGGGAGGAACTCAAACAGTTCGAAAGCTGGGGGTGCTTGATGATGCAGGATGCTTTGCTTCTGCACCTGCTGATGTACAAGTCCTCAATGGAGGGGAGGCTGCGGTTGTGATTTTCTGGCCAGATTTAACCACCCTCTGCAGTATAAGGCAGTCTGTGCCAGGCAGCTTCAGCCTTGATTAAATGAAGGCATTGGTGGGCCTTCCTTATGATACTGGCTGTGTTGATGTCCTACGGGAGATCTTTGGAGACGTGCACCCCGAGGTCGTTGAGGCTGGGGACCATCTCTACAGCTGCTCCTCTGATGAGGAGGTGAGGGAGGGTCCCACCACAGCCGTGTCATTGGCTTCACAATGATAACTTCACAATATGACTACCTGGGTATCTAGCCGAGCAGTCATATGTGAGTAGCATGTACAGCAGGGGGCTCTGGACACATCCCTTGAGAGAGCTGGTGTTGAAGGTGACAGGGGAAGATAAAACTCCATCTGTGGAGTCTGTGGGATGATGGTGTCAAAAGCAGAACTGAAGTCCAGGGAGAGCAGCCTGACATAGGAAAAGTAATCCGGGATTTCAAGAGCATAACCGGCCTTTGCCATCTTAATACCAGCCTCCAGCTCCCTCCTCGCTGCTCTCAGTGCAAGTATGTCTCCCAGTCTGAAGGCTGAGTCCCAGGCCTTCAGAAGACCCCGCACCTCTCCATTCAGCCAAGGTAGTTTGTCTACAACGCATCAGCGCTCTATCAAAAATAATGATTGTTAAATAGCTGTCAATATGTATAATGAGGCAGAAGAGGGCTATAGGGAGGTAAAGGTAAAATTCATCGAATGTGTTTCTGATTGGAGCCAGATGTGTGATAGATATGCATGTGTAAGTTTAATTAATTTTCTTGCCTCACAGACCTCCTAAATACTCGTGCAAAGAGATAGCAGTCACCTGTTATACCAGCCCAGTGCTGGTATGTACTACCAGCCAGCAGAAGCTCACACTGAAAACCTTTACAGTAATAAGGATTAAGTGAAATAGATAGATAGATAGATAGATAGATAGATAGATAGATAGATAGATAGATAGATAGATAGATAGATAAAGACAGATATTAATAAGTCAGGACATGACTTATTAATAAGTAATTTATTTAATTAATTCATTGACTAAATATGTAAAATAAATTGTTTTCTAAATTCTGTGAATAATGATTACTTGAAGAACTGAGAGAAGAAAACAATATGAATATAGATTTTCATGTGTTACATGTGTTTTCTGGTGTTTTGCTGGATCAGTAGATTATGACACATACTGTATATCATATGCTTAACAACAGCTGAAACACATGCACCACTCACTTGATTTGCACTATTATGCAGTTGTTGTTGTTGTTGTTGTTGATGATGATGTTGTTTTTTCAAGAAAAACAGAAAATAGAGAAAATATGACATCAACTGGCTGCATAATTGACTATGTCACAAAATGCACCAAAATTAAGTCAGAGAAATGTAGGTTAATCACCATCATGAATATTTATACCAATCCATGGCATTTAACTCCTCAGTTACATCTGGTATGCATCCTTCAAGGAATGAGTGTCTATGTCTGCATTCTTAACTTCAATAATTAAAACCTCATGCTGCCAAAATAGTGTCTTATGCTGCCAAATGATGTATGTGTGTGTGTGTGTGTGTGTGTGTGTGTGTGTGTGTGTGTGTTTGAATAATGAAATGGGCCTTATGAAGAATTTTTATGGGACCTCTTATGTTTATTGTGGAAACCATTTCAGTCGTGATCAGGATATGATGCAAATCTTCAAGTAGACTGCAGACACATTTTTCAATATTGCTTTTCAGTGGGAGAGTGGCTATGTCCAGCAGTATAATGCTATAATGCTCCCCAAATTTGGAGACACAGAAAAGGATAGGGAAATGTAAACATGTTACACACTTAAAGTTCTGGGAAACTGAACTCCAATAAATCTATAAATTTCAGATGGGATAACTGGATGACATCATTATGTGTCTGTCCAGTTTTTATGACAATTATCAGAGACTAATTGATATTCATAATATACCCATAGCTGTTAAAGGACCATGCCAGTGAATTTATCTGCATTTTACACTGAAAAAAAAAACAAACAAACAACTTTTGACAAATCATGTGGGGGTATTTAAGATTTCACAGCATGTAATCAAAGTCCCCTGATTAGATACATTTTTGGTTGAAACATTTACTTCATAATTTTCTGCCTCTGTGGCTACTGGCTGCTGTGGCTTCTGGCTCTGTGACTATGAGCTAATAATTGGCTGTGTCAAGCAAATGTTTCTCCAGGGACTATTTAGTGGTGGAGAGACTGTTCACTCTGCCCAGTGTCAAGTCATCAAAACACAACAGTGATGAAACACTGGTGTGAAGAAAGTTTGAAGTCTCTGAGAGTTCATTTTCATATCCTAGTGAAATGAATGGGAACCAATTTGCTGGATAAATGGTAGGAAAAATTATATTGGATTTCTATCTAATATGACTGCTTGCTTTGTATATACATTTTGTCGATACTATGCTGAACATGATTTTTAACTAACTTACACTAGCATCAATAAAGCAGCAATAGCATGTTAACATCTTAGGTTATACATTAATCACCGTAATGTATCTACTGCGGCCATAGCATTACTTACAAATGACTTGTGGTAAACAATTGTGGAGAAAGAGCGAGAGAGAGAGAGAGAGAGAGAGAGAGAGAGAGAGAGAGAGAGTTGACTGTACCAAAGTGATTCCCCAAAATACAGAGCCGAGCATGACAAGTATGAATTTGCATACTTTTCAGTTATGGAAAGATTTCATACTGTTGGTAACCCTCGCAGTTCTTACAAGCAACCCAATAAATTTAAACAATGGGTTACTTCCAAGATCAACATGCCTCTGTCCTGTAACTGGGGGCAGGTTTGCTTGAGGTTGGCAATTTTACCCATTAAATATTACTGGTAGAAACAATTTTAGTCATTGTTGGGATGTAGTTATGTGTGTCGGTCCCCATCAGAATTGTGCCCAGTAAAAACTTGGTGCTGTTCTTGGTGTTTGAAACCATCCTCTTCTGAGACCTAGCTTTTTTTCAAAATCCCATGGCTTCTGATTGACCACAGCTCCAACATCCATACTTTCTCTCTGGTGTCAGCATGTGATTGATTCTTCTTGTCAATGGTAAGATGCCTTTGATTCTAGCTGCTGTAATAAGCAGCCAAGTTGCTTCCCAAAGGCCCAAAGTACTTCCACTTCTCAATCAATGCTTGTTCCCAAACTTTCATTTAGTATTCCCAGATCCCATTTCACTGGCAGTACAAATGACAAAAGGTGCCAAATTTGTTAGATTCAGGCAGGATTCTCGTTTGATCAACCATGTATTAGTATAGACAGAGAAACCCGAGGGGCAAATTCGTAGCCAGTTGTTGGTAGTGTAGCCAAGTGGTCTAAGAAGCAGACTGACTTTGTCCATCACTTGCATTAAAACACCTTTAGCTTTACTAAAGCCAACAGTCAAGAGACAGGAAACAGGAAAAACAGGAAATGATGAAACAGGAAACACAATATGTACTTTGTGACTGTTATATATATGCAAATCCTCTCTGCGTACAAGCTTCTCAACTCCAAATACACTGAGCTGAGCTCTATGGTAGTATGGGAGGGAAGTATTTCTCACATGCCTACAGGTGAGTAATGGAAGGCGCCTCTTGCAGAGTTTCAACAATATTCAGAATTTATCAAATCCCTACTGCAACAATTGAAACCAAAGTAGCACAGTGGAAGTGTGCTACTCTAGTTCCAAACCCAACTTAAAACAAAAATTAAAGGGATCTTGGCTTCTTAATGGCCACTGCTCCAACATCTACACCTTCCTGCTGGTGTCATCAGTGAGTTGTCTTCACTTCTTACAGCCAAGTTGCAACCCAAGCATTTCAAGCGCTTCTCTTCCCAGACAATATGAGGCTCATTTGGAGATTCAAACACCTTGGTGAGGAATCTCAGCCACTTATGCCACTGGCAATACACTAGACTCCTCTTTCTATGGATCAATCACATATGAGCAGACAGACTGAAGCTGGGATCATGCTTCTCCCACCTGGGGCAGGAGATTTGTAATTATGGTAGAAGGGCCAGGCCTGGGAAGGGCATCATTACATTCTTCATCACAGTCACTGCATTCAACTTCAAGGCATAGCTCTAACACTGCTGGAGCCTTGAAGATGAAGGGGTGGGCTGACTATTCTCAGCACTTTACACAAATATACGTTGGGTGTCAAGTGAAAATGCTACATGTCTGTATCAGATTCTTGGATGAGTCCATCCTTGGTAGTGATATATGACACTTTTTTCATGCTGAAAACAAGACAAAAGCTAAACAAAAATGACCTTTTGTTGACAAAACAGTGCCGAAATATGAATGACAAATTCATCACCAAATAAAAATGAGATAAAAATTCCAAAAATACACAAATAAAAAACACAACTTCTGATCAACAGATATATAGGCAAACTTTACCTCTGATAGTAAGTATAAAACAAAAGCTAGATACAAAATACAAGCCATAATAAGAAATGTAGACTGATATATGTATAAAGATCACTAATAACAACAAAGCAACAACAACAACAACAACAGCAACAACAATAATAATAATAATGATAGGGAAAAATGTGAAATGATTCATTAGAATTACATTAAACATTTTGTTTTAACTGACCAATGATGTTTTTGTTGACAAAAGACTAAAACTAAATCTCAAACATGGCTTGCAAAATGAACACTGATGTGTGAGTGTGAGTGCATCTGTGAGAGATAGAGGGTGTATAGAAATACTTTTCTATTCACTTTGTTTTAGAATATTTTTGCATTAAAATTGTTGTTTTGTAAGATTCTACTGAAAAATTTAAGTGATATTTTTAAATAAAGAATTTGTGTGTACATTTGTCTGACTTTCATATTTTCTTACAACATAAAGAATGTATGCTTTCACAGCTCGATGATGTGGTTCTCTGAAATGATAAGCCTGTCTCCTGCTCAGAGCACTTCATGCATCTTTAACTATGGAAACAAATAGCCAGGCCAGTGTGGTTCACATCAACTTGAGCCAAAAGTGCTCCTTCGCAACCTCGCAAGAGAAACTGTTGACCCATGTTTACTAAGTTTAACACAACATATGCTGTAGGCTACATGCAAATTCATAAAATATAAAATAATGGATGAAAATGGCTCAGATGTTTGTACAGTTTGTAGCCTACATGTCTTCACCATAGAATAAATGTGCTTTTAATACTCCTTTAATGGAAGTGAAAGTATTTCTGCCAACTTGTGGAAGTGCAGTGCAGGCTGCTTGCCAACACCAGTGGTAGAGTGTGTGTGCAGTGTTAAATTTGAGCAACATAAACTGTGCACACACAACAGCTCGTTTTGCTGAATGCAGGCAAAATGCATGGCAGATAATAATTTAGTTTTTACAAAGGTATAAATGGGAAATCTAGTGAAGTAAGAGGCAAAAAAAATACTCATGTAAAAAGTAAAGGCACAATTGTGAAAAGTGTCCAAATGTGCAAGATTCCATGAACCAGCCTGCCTATTTTTCAGTGACTATTCAAACAGGCTACAAGTATTTGTACCTTCCAGGGACTGACTGCCTATGATTTACCCAATGACTTTTGCACTTTTTATTAAAGAATTTTACTATGGTTTCATGACTGATATGACACCTTAGAGGCAGAATGAGTAATCCCCTCCTCCCTGGCTAAGCTGACCGCCAGCAGCAAGTTTTTGTTAGGATGGTGGCAAAAAACTAGCTTGCCTGTCCAACAATACATCACTCTTCATCCCCATCCTTTATTTCCTTTAGTCTGCAGTCCACAATTTTTGCAGCTTCCTATTGGATGTCATGCTGTTGATCCATTGGCTGAGAGCTACACATCCGCTGCCCAAAGACTGATGCCCAGAAGAATCACAAGCTCAGGAAAACAAGAAAATCCAGGTAGAGGGCAGGGGCTCTGCACACACACACACACACACACATCTAGTGGCTCACAAGCAATGATGGAGAGGAATTATTTTTGTTTGAATCAATACATTGTTTTTTCCCCCTTCTCATTCTAGCTATTCTGCCTTCAAGGATGTTATCGAGATTTCATTATTGATATGATTATGCCCAATGAGTGCTGGGATAGGTTCCAGCACCCTAACTAGAATAAGCGCCTTTGAAAATCAGTAAAATGAATGAATGAATGATTGGTGTGAGCCTGGGTTACATAGGCTATGCCTCTTTGATATGAACCATTTTTATAGTCATAATAATAAAGATGCTCTGTGACCATCTGAATCTTACTTTCTAGTTTTTTTTAATAGCTGTATATTTCTCAAATTATTTGAAATTAAAGCTTTGGGTCGGGCTCACGAATAGCTCAGTCTAATCAGCAGTGTTGTGTTGGATGGTGCTGTCCAGGGTGGGGCACCACAGAAGCAGTGATAACAATGCAAGGGGTGAAATAGTCCATGCCCCATACCATCCCCTGCCCCATAGTCACAGCACCCCATCCCAGATAATTGTTTCAGCGCCCTTGACCGGCTGTTATTGGTGAACTGAGCAAAATGATGTGACTCACTGAAAAGAGTGTGAGTGTGCAGGCTCATCCTGATTGGCTGGGCATGTGCATTTAAATCTCAATGGTTAAGCCAATACCACTCAGTAAGACAGCAAAGCCTGAGAGGAATAGAAAACCTGCTATGGTATCACCATGTTCTTACTATGTGTATTTTATGAATACTATGACAATTCTGTAATAATTCTTTTTTCAGAGCACGCTGTGAGCATTGAATTATTAAGGTCAAAGTCAAAGTAATATAGAGTCGAATATCCTTTGAGAAACTTTCAAGTTGGTAATAAATAGTCTTACAGCACAAGGAGAAATGGGAAATAATGGGACCCTTTATGGTGTGAGTGAAAGAGTTTTCATTACAATTTATCACTCAGCCCATATTTCACAAGAGCAGGGTAAAAAAACAGAGTCACTATTATTAATATTTTTTTATTATTATTTTCTATTGCTTTCATAATTTTGATTTTAGGCTGTAGCACACAACTACAGCCATGCATTCCAACGGATATGCATGTGTATATATGTGCACACATGCACAGGTATTAACACAACATACACACACGCAGGCCTGGATCAGACTTTTTCTCTGATATTCTTGCCAGGATTCTGGGATCATTTTCAAATTAATTAATTATCATTAATATATTTTAGTAGTAGATGTAGCAGAGGAGAGGAAGTCCCTGACTGTTCTTAACCTAGACAAAGAAAAATAAGACTTATAACTGGAGGAAATATATAAGAAATATTGGAAACCAAGACAGATCTTTGTGTAAAAATGCACTCATCAGCCTTATTCACAAAGTGTGGCTGCAGCAGAGAGCATCCTATTCTTTATAAATGCTATAGATCTGACCTATTTGCCTCTAAATTGCAGGTGTTGATGTGGTCAGCGGCAGGAAATTCACACAGAAGTGATGAATTGATATTCAAAAGCAAAACAGAAATCGGCTTCTAAACAGGAGTGAGTGAGCGAGCGCTCTGTCCAGAGAAACTCACCAACATTCGATATCTTTCCTCTCTCTCGTCCCTTTGGCATTCTTTGGTGTACATCATCACAGACTGGCCGGGTGGGTAAACATGAGCATGCTGTGTGCGGTTTATTGAAGTCCTTGCATGATTTATGGATACTGAAGTTCAAACATTTTTCATGCATTTGCCTCAACATTTCCAATAGCTCGGTGCAGCTTTTATAGAAAACATTTCCCAAAACTTTAAACTCAAATTTTGCTTTCTTTTTCTTAAAAAAAAAAAAAAAAAGCAAACTGAAGCCTTTAAATTGTGTTTGAAAATCATTTTTTTTTTCCAACTCTAGGAAAGTTGGGGAAATGTGAAAGTGTTTTCCATCCTCAATTGCAAAACATTGTCAGAAGGGACAGTGGATAAGCAGCCGCGCTAGATATTGTCTGTTGCATCAGGATGTGCAGAGAATATTGACAAAGATGATGCTGCATGACCCCGGGCACGCTCAGTTTTCTTTTTCAAAAATAACAGACAAAAGCAATATGAACGTATACCATGACAGTAGAAAGTAGAAAGTATGAAAGACACATACATAAACATACACACACATACACCCGCCTTCCTGTCCATGCACGCACACACAAACATATACACACACACACACAAACACACACACAAATTAATTTGCAAATAACACTGTGGGTTCTGGGGCAAGGACATCAGTGTCCAGAGTCCCTCTCAAACTAAATAAGTAAACAGTGAAACACATAAATGAATAATGAAAACCCAACAACCCAAAGTTCCATGATTTTCCATGAGTTACACTGATGTGTTTTTTCCACTACTCAAACCTCTGACCACTGCCCTGGTTTAGGCTCACATATAATATTCAAAAAAGTCACGTTTTCAATCACTGACCTTCTTTTTAAGTGACATTAAAGTGATATGTCACTTGGAGCACTTAAATTAACAAAATGCTATAAATTCATTAGTCATCAACCGGGGAGATTAATGATGGATTTCATTTCATTTTTTAATTGCACACCATTGGCATTTGGCTGATTTTCTAAACTCTCATTTTCAGTGAATGCAAATTACTAAAATGGCTTAAATGCTGTAAAGAAAATGCTATCAGCCAAACATGGACATTAACAATTGAAGAATTCAACAAAAGAGAAACCTATGAAAACTGCACAGGGAGAGTTTACAGAACTTTCCCCCCTCCAACAGCAATTTCAGACTATGTTGTCTTTCTCACAGCTTCCCTACTAAAACTAAAGCCAAACCCTTATTTTTTTAATTCTCACAAATTATTCTTTTGGTTTTAATAATTCTTTGAAGGAGCACCATGCAGAACATCTGGCAGCCTTTGTCCTTGTATATAACATTAAGGACAAACTGTGTTAGAGCATATGGTTCTATGATTAGAAAGTTTATCTCACTAACTTTCTAAATCCTCCTTGCTGTGACCAAATTATGTGCAAGTGTGGGGAGTTTGTGTGTGTGTGTGTGTGTGTGTACCTGGGGAGAGCAAGCTGTTGACTCAGCCTCTTGGTGCTAACCTCTGAATATGCTAGTATATGTGTGTGTGTGTGTGTGTGTGTGTGTGTGTGTGTGTCAAAGCCAAAGTATGTGTCAGTGTGTGTGTGAAGGTCTTGAGGAGTGTTTCATTACCAGAAACAGTGGTGCAGGAAATCTATATGCAGCACCACTAGCCTTCTGCCAACTAAATAAGTAAATAAATAAATAAATACAGGCTTTGCTGAGGAAGGGAGAGGAGTGATGTCATGATTTCATACTATTTCATACTACAGTTTTGTTGTACATGTACAATGACAGTATAGATATTCTATTATAAAGAACTGGCTACAGAAAAGCTGAATAAGCAATCTGGCTGCCAGGAAAAATGTTATTTTACGTTTCTGTGAACCAAGGATGTTGTGTTGAAATGTCACACTTTCAAAAAAGCAAGTGAAAAAAACTATGTTAGCAAGGAGCCAGCTAGTGTTTTGTAACCATAACCATGACAATGAGCCTTTTCCTAACCTTAACCATGACATGTCCTATTCTTATCGATGATGACAAGTCTTTTCCTAAGCTTTATCAAGTACTTTTATTAGCAAGCTGTTAGTGAAAATTAGCTAACATTTAATATTAGCCATGACCCTCTCCTAACCTTAATCATGGAGAGGAACATGTTCCTAATCTTAACCATGACCTTTAGCTAACATTCATTAAGAAGTTTTGGTGGCTAGCAAAGCTAACAAAGCAAATCAAAGTGGATTAAAATGTGAGATAATGCAGGTTTCCATTAAATATGTCATGCGAATTATCCTTAAAAGTACAAGTTCAGGTTTATTGAGAACCCATAATCACTCCCTCCCTTGTCACTGCATGACCCAGACAGTCAAATGATGTTGGTATTACAAATCAGCGGTCCATATTATCACAATTATTGTGGCTCTTTGATGACTGTGTGGTAGATTAATACAGATGGAAGGGAGGTGTTTTCTGTCAGGTGATCCACGACAGCACACCTGCTCGCAGCAGCTCACACTTCAGCATTTCACAAAGCAACACGATGCCTCCTCCGCCGTTGTGCTTGATGTCTGATAGAGGGATTGCTCCCCGGCTCCCTGTTACATCACTGTTTTTTGAATGTTTGCAGTGTTTCCATCTCCCATTTAGCGCATTGACTGTTTTTCAAAAAAGGCGAAAACCAGCTTATGCAGTGTAAAAACTTTTTTTGCAAAATTGAGGAAGGTTTTTCAATTTTTTCTGTTTCCAACAATCTTTTCTAATGCAATACTTGCTCTAATACAATACTTGATGGAAACATGGTTACATGGTTGTAACTGGAGCCCCAGTTCAAGTGATCTCTTTTGGTCTGTATTTCTGGCTTCCCCTCACTAAATGTTTCAGGTAAATTCTGCCAGTATTCTAATCAAACAACAAACCCTCGAGGCCTGCATGTTATAATAAGCTACATCACAGCTATGATTTGGTCGCAGGTCTTGAGTGTTCTATTGCTTTCATAGGATTTGTAGCAACAATATTGTTTTTATCTCAAATAATATGCTGAAATAAAGCTGTGATGAACCTTTTTTAACACCCTGCCAAGAAAACTATAGTTCCTCAAACTAAAACTGTTTATCAACATAAAACAACCTCAACTCTTTATAACTGTGCAACATTACATTTGTTACTTTGTTGCTTTCTAGCCAACCTATAAAAAACGTATGAAGCCCTGTATGCCCTGTAATGTCCTGTAGCATCTCATTTCTTCTCCAGTTTGTTCAACTGATCCTCTGTGACGCTACGTAATGAGGAGTTTAATCATTAATCTGATTAATGTTTTCTTCTTTGGATAATCCAAACCAAAAGTTATATTTGGAAACATTTCATTGTTAGCAACACAGAGAATGTTTCAGTTTCGGTTTGCTGTTGTCAGTTGCTTGACATCTTAACAAAAGCAGAATCACCTGTAGGAACCAGATAATCAGGCGGTAAATATCACACAGCTCTCGACCAATCAGGTTTCTTGAACAGAAAACCTCTGTTGTGTAATTCTAACCAAGGCTCAGTCCTCAAACTCTATCACCTCAACCACTGGAGACAGAAATCCCAAGTGTCCTGCATCCATTTCATTTCAGACCACAGGTGAACTAAAGACCCAGCAGGGTCCACCGCACTGGTGCTCATTTAAAGTGGACTGCAGGACTGGCTTTGACAATTTTAGTTACACGCTTTGTGACTTTGAAGATATTAGTAATGACAGTGTTTTGAGATTTATGTAAATTCTGTTTTGTACTGTTGGTTCTGCGATAGCCAGAAGAATTATTCACACTGGGTGGTGTTAACCGTACTGTTTATACAGTTTCTTATGTTCATTCTTTCAGTATACATTTACCACAAAAATACTGACCACAAAATGTTCCTAATTCAAAATTTTTATCGATATGATTTCATAATTCTAAATTATGTTACTGTTCCCCAGTATTACAGCTATTAATATTCGTTTAGTGACCTGGTTACAAAAATGACTGAGGTGTGATTGTGGGAAAAGGTTGTTAAAATGAATTATATTTCTCTAAAAATGCTATTTTTATTCACTCAACTTAAAATTTAATTATCTTCCATAAATTTGATTGGACACACATACACACACACAAAATGATTCTGTAACTGTTAACAAATGCACATCTTGAATTTTCTCAACTTCAAAATGTTAGTAACTTGGATACATGAGCTTTAAGTTGGCTCAGTTAAGGACCCTTGGAGGTCCCTTGAGTCCAGTTTGGGATGAAGAATAGTATAAAACGTAATTTCTGACAAAAGCACACAGAATGTCATTGTGTGAAGAGCCTCTTTCACTGAGGGAACTGACATTTGAGCTTTCCTCTATTAAACAACACAACACAAAGTGAAGCGATAAGGAGGAGAGACAAACAGGAAAGCAACACATCAACAATGGAGGCGTCACATCTAGTCAAAGTACTATCTTTATCAGGAATGCTGTCAAGTGTTGTTCTTTCAAAATACCAGCCAGTACTTCCGTTTTTCATGGTTTCTCCCTTCCCCTATTTTAGGTTTCCACTTATTTAATGACATCCATCTGAGAACTTCCAATTTCAGAAGTTTTGCTCGGTCTTCATCACTGATTGATTAATGCAATAGTAATTCAATTTGTAGCAGGTTCACTAAGTCTTTTCAATGTGCAACTCTAAACCCAAAGTGTCAGGACAAAAATCTCTGCTTCACAGCAAGTGATTCGTCCGGCAGGGTTGTTTGGAATAAAAAGAAATACTGGGCAGTTATGTCCCGTTCATGTGGTGTCAGGGTTCTCAAATATTCCAGATTTCCAGCAGAAGTGCACATGAACACCCTCCAACGTCATGTTTTCTAGTCGGGTAAATCGGGAATCGAGATGCAGTATGAACTGCCTTACTTGTGATGTTGTGATGTCTTTCCAGCATGGCTGAACAAAGCCTCTGGCAATTTAACACAAATAAGTTGAAAATACATTATAAGGTCAGATTTAATGGACATGGAAATTCCTTGATAACCATTGTACTAAGGCATTCGATGTCCCATGGTATTTACATTGTTCCTTGACATAGCTTAAGACTGGTTGCTAGCTATGCTATGGCTAAGCGATTAAATATCTTAACATTGGCATTTTGGAGCTTTCTGTTGAACTTTGAACTAAATCCACCTTCCTACATGGAAACATGTGAAAGCGGTTGTTCAAAGCGGATTTGCCAAAATACCCATGACATCACAACACAGTGGCAGACTAAACAGTCACTGATAAACCCTGACTGGATTTTTATTTGAAAACTCATCCAACTTAAATGCAGCATTCTCTGTGGTCTTTATTTTACAGTGGTGTAGATTTATAGTAGTGTATTCTTTAAATTTGATGAACTAGCACTCGCATCAAAGCTGATGAGTTAGTTTGCTTAGCTAGATGATAGCAGATAGAAAAACACTGATTTGCTAAGGTTAGCCGCTAACATTAGCAGATGAATGTTTTTCAATCTTCTTATGGCCTCCATGTCAGTTGCAATAGAATGTATGGAGGTGAGAAGTTTGACTCTGATGTCAGAAGATCTGGCAGCCAATGGGACGCATGTGAATGCAATCTATTCGTATGGCCGAGTTCTGGCATATGAGATAAATCTGGCAACGCATGAATGCAGGCATAGCAAGGAGCACCACCTACAGCAACTCAAACTCCTTCAACCAAAAAATCCAAGGAGAATGCAAGGAGAAAGATTTCGCTGGACATGCTGTTTGATTGACAGGTGGTCTGCAAGGTGCAGTGCAGAAACATCACAGCAATGAGCTTAGACCAAAGATGGAGGGGAAAAAAAAAACTTCCTTGTCATCATTTGCGTATTTTAAAATACAACTCACATTTGGCAGATACTTTTCTCCAAAGCGACATACATATTTTATATACCGCAAGCAAAGATCTATTTGCATTTATTTCATTGTTGTCATGCTGCAGAGTTCACATATTGTTTACATGTGCGTTTCCTACAACTTCATCCGTATATTTTAACACAATACATTAACCCTTAAACAGGCAACAGGCACCAGGAGATACACACTCTTAAACATCCTGTAGGGGGTGTGCTGGGAGGTTTTCACTAATCAAGTTAGCATTTATCAAAAGACTTGTCTGGTATTAGTATTTAGATCACATGATTTGGTTCAGGCTATCTTTCATCGTTTCGTCAGCCTGATCAGAAAACATCATGGCCGGCAACCTGCTTCCTTGGGGGTAAGTAATCATATATTAACTATACTTATTTTCAATAAAATAATATAAATTCCTAAAATTAATTAGGACATTTGTCTAAACATTCTGATGAAGAAAAAATGTTCCAACTGTGTTTGTGGTGTTACTTAGCAGCTTTTGAAATGTATGAATCCCCTGAGATACGTTGCCAGATTAGGGGTAGAAATTTGGATGTCAATGTGCATTATTCAAAATTTTGTTTCAAACTGGAAGGCATGTTAATAATTACTGCAGTACCGGATATTATCATGCACAGCTGTGCCCATTGTCACCTTAGCTAGCTCCTGTGCTGCAATCAGCCCTCTCAAGGAAGTCAGGCGTTTCTTAAGAGAGGAGAGAAGAAGAGTTGCTGTTCCCTGTCCAAACATTGTGTCACAGTACAATGTCCACATGGGAGGAGTTGACCTTGCTGACATGATGGTGGCCTTGCACCGCACCCCTGCAAAGTCCCATCAGTGGTACCTGTGCCTCTTTTGGCAAATGGCTGATATAGCCATCAACAATGGATGGCTGCTGTATCGCCAAGATGCCAGAAGCACTGGTGTGCAAGAGCACAAAGAGCTCAAGGAATTCAGGCTGGAGGTTGCAGATGCCCTTATCCACAGGGGAAAGAAGAAGGGAAGGCCTTCCAAGGGAGGGGAGGAGAATGTGCACAACCCCACCAGATGCATACAAAGGCCAAGACCCATGGTTCATGTCCGCCATGATCAAGTGGATCACTTCCCAGCTTTCACAGACAAGGGAAGGTGCAGGCTTTGCCCAGAAGGACAGACAACAATCTACTGCACAAAATGTGGTGTTCGTCTGTGCATCGTCACTGGGAAAAACCCATGCAACTGCTTCCAAGCGTTCCATAAAAAATGAAATATAGACAGGAAATGAGGGGAATTGTTCATAGAGTTCCCACCATTATGGAAAACCCTGACCCATAAAACTTTCTCCAGTGATCAGTTGTGTATGCATCATTTGAGAAAATGAAATTGCTGTGTTGTTTTGTTTTTATGTAATCTTCAGTGCACAAAAAGTTCAATATGTTCATCATGAAATGTTCCATTTTTGTGTCACTTTTTTTTTTTTAGATTGCTTTGTTATGAGATTAGTAAACTGGATTGGTAAAAATGAATAAAATCAACTTTAAAAGTGCTAATGTGTAATGTAAATGACCAAGGAATACAACAATGTGCAATTTATCTTCATCAAATTGAACATTAATATGTTTATCATTTGGGCTCTGTTTATACCTTAATAGGGCAACGATTCCTGGGAGATACAACTCATAAAACCCAAAATATTGTGTATATATAGGCCTAAAGAGATGAGTGATAACATTAAATTATTTTTTGCAACTTATTCTCCACTCCTGCCTGTTTTAAAAATGCTGTAACTGCCATTGTAATAGTTGTGAGTATTTTTAACACCCATTTTGTGCTATCTGTATGTCTTTGCTCCATCAGGGTAACCATCCAGTTTCTTCAGAGGTGTTAAAGGTTCAAAGTCATGTAATCTAACTTAATGTGCGTGTGAAGACTCACAGAGGAGGATAACGGAAAAGGGAGGTGAGAGGAGAAGCCTGGAGAGCAGAGGGCAGCGAAGGAAAAGCTAAGGCAAGGTCAGGAGAGCTTGTTGCGAGGTTGCAAAATTGTGACAGGCTCTTCTGCTTTATACACC
Source organism: Myripristis jacobus (assembly GCA_900302555.1). Lineage (NCBI taxonomy): Eukaryota > Metazoa > Chordata > Actinopteri > Holocentriformes > Holocentridae > Myripristis > Myripristis jacobus. The sequence continues at coordinate 3,919 of OMLB01062998.1, read as the reverse complement.
CATCAGGTGACAGAGGAAGCGGAGGCAGGAGGAGAAAGGAGGAGATGAGGAAGAAGGCAGGAGGTGAGAACAGGCTGCTGTGTTTCCCATTCGCACCAGGTGACAGAGCGCTGGAGAGGAGAGGAGGTGAGGACAGCCTGTTCTCGTATTTGTTAGCAGGTGACAAAAGCCGGGTTCCTATCCAGCATTTCTTTTGTGAAATGTGATGATTAGACAGAGTGAGAGGAAACAACAGTTTGTGCTCCAATTATCTCATCACTGCTAAAATGTTTTTACACTTTTCTGAGGCAGGAAAAGCCTTTGCTGGCATTAAAGAAATTCTCTGTAGGGAGTCAATAGTCAAGTGCTCTTAACATGATATTATTGTGCAACAGTTTAAAAGTGGCTTTGGATGATCTAAAGTGTTGATAAAATATCAGTCCACCACAGCCTCCAAAATTGTTGTATTCACTGTCTCTCCCATTTATGATGTGGTGCTAATCACAGACAGCAAGGTTAGAATACTAGTTTTAAACTCTTTGAACTCTGATTTTTCCCTTAAATTTCCGTTCCAGTGCTTCAGGGGGGGAAAAAAACTTTTTTCACAACAATTGCACAACAATGTCACATACAAACATGACAACTTCATGGAAAAAACAGCATAAAGGGCCCTATTTCTGTACAGGAGCATTGCATAAAGACGGTCAAAAGCAGTGAAATGTTGGTGGGGAGTGATGGTTTCTCATCACCTGGGCATGTTTGGTATTTTGGTGACATTCTGTGTGCCGAGGTGGGAGGACAGGTGCAATGGTGGGTGTGTTGCTAACAATCCGGTGGCACACTGGAATGTTTAAATTTGTACCTGTCAGTGTCAGCCTGCTCAGACCAGGTCAACAGCATAGCACACCAAGGTTGTATGACATTTTCATCACCGTGGTCCATGGAGGCACATCCACCTACACATCTCTGAAATCACAAAACCCCAGTTTATGTGTCATACCTGTCTGTTTGGCCTTGATGTGAGTTTCTCAAGAAGGAAAAAAAAAATAGTATTTAAGTAAAATGTTTTCAAATTCTAATTGGAACTAGTTAAATGATCATATGAACAAAACTGCTGTCATGGTACACAAAGAATTATGAAATCATATCAAAATAAATTTATTCTCATGAAGGAGAATGGGTTAAGGAAATGGGTTAACCCCACTGTGATCAAGGGTGAATTCAATTTGTAGAGTTTCAGGGAGACACGTGTGACATGTAAGATTCTGAATTTTTGTGAGTACTTTTTGAGTACTTTTGTACTTTGCACTTTCTTAATAAATGTGAATTGCCTAACTTATACAATACACAATATTGATACAAACAAACATCAGCCCAAAGTGAAAACGTCACTGGAGCATGTCATCCACCTGTGCTACTGTAGTGGTAAGCAATGCAGCTAAGCAAGAGTGGAGCCTTGCAATAGTGGCAGTAATGTGTTAGGACAAAAATCCAAAGAAGAGGAGGGGAAGAAACCTTGGGATCTCCACTGCAATTTAAATTATTATTCTGTGGCTTTGAACAATGCTCAGCTGTGCAGCATGCATGTGTAATAACTGACTGACCAATGGCACCAGGAGGGTGGAAGAGGTTTTAAAGAATATTTACGTTGTCTCGTGAATCTTGAAGCCAGCTTATTTGTTTCATCCCATCAGATGGACACACACCTATTGTGCTTTTTATTTTGACTTTTTTTGACAGCGCTAAAATGTACTTAAGATTTGCTTGATGGATGTAGTCGGGTTTAAGTAGGACATAAATGAAGAAAAGATAAGATAGGAGAGGAGATGAGATGGCGGGTGTTGAGGAGAGAACGGAACAGAAAAAGTAGAGATGATTGCTTGGTTTTCCATTCGGCAGGCAGAAAATGATGTATGGAGAGGGGAAAAGGCAACAGAGGAGAGAGAAAAGCACAGAAAGTGAATGAAATGAGAGGCGGAAAGGCTGGATCTTAAAGCCAATCTCAGCAGGTCAGGGAATAGAATAGAAGAGAGGAGACGAGAAGAGAAAAGGTGAGAGTAGTCTGCTGTCTCTCCCATTGCCAGCAGATGACAGAGGACACAGTAGGAGCAGACAGGTTCATAACACCTGACAACCGAACAGCTGGTACATTTCAATGGGGGAGAAATGAATCATATGGTGGTCTCCTTCCCCGTTCTACCTTCACCTGTCTTCTCTCGTCTTGTCCTGCCTTCTCGACTAGGAAATTCCCTTGTCCTCTCTTGTTTGCTCTCTTGTCTTCTCATTTGTTCTCTCTCGTCTCACATTTTCTGCCCCCACCTCAAACATCAGCCCCTTTTTTTCCCTCTCCATCACTCCTCTTCTTATGTTTCCTCCTTTCTTCTTCCCTCTCTTCCTTGTCTCTTCCCGTACGTGGCTCACCTCCTCCTTTCTCCTTTATCACTGAATGGGTGTGTGTGTCTTGTGTGATTAAAGTATGTGTCAATCTTGTCGCAGTATGCCACTACTGCCTGCTGTCACCTGTCTTACTCTAATGGATAGTGGCATTGTGTGTGTGTGTGTGTGTGTGTGTGTGTGTGTGTGTGTGTGTGTGCTTGCATCTATTTGTCTGCATGCCTGTGGGTATGCACGTGAGCTGATGTGTGTGTGCAGAGGACCCCTGCAGATGTGAGTCAGTGACCTGCACTGTGTGCAAAACACTCTAAACACACAAATCATTTGCTAGGGCACTAAAAGTAATGAATGGTAAGCACAACAAACAAAAGATTAGATACCCAATCATTTTGGTTGGTCCAGGTGGTGTTGCCCCCCACACCCCCGTTTCAAGCTACCCACTCTGACACAGCACAGTGTTCTTCCACAACTCATTTGTTTTCTATTAGACAAACATTTTTTAATTGGAAATGCTATTATTTGCAATTTGCAAATTTTGAAAAATCTAATTTTATATGGTCAAGTAGGCCATTGCAAGAGAAATTTTATGGGTCACAAAAAAAAAAAAAAAAAAAATTACGCTTTGTTGTCATTGAACTGTTATTGTATTGTACTGTGGTTATACCAAATCATGAACCCCATATTGTGAATTATATCATGAGATAAGATAATCATCTGTATTAGTCAAAGTGAATACTATTGCTACGTCATGTTATTATGTTAGCCATGTTTTTTTTTTTCTACCCATATTTTTGTATTATTTGAATCTCTATCTATCAAGCATGTATAGTTTCCTGCTGAAGCCCTGTCTAAAAATGACATTCTCATACAACTAAACTGCATTTTCAGTTAGTTTTTTGAGGGGAACGTATTTTATTGCCGATTACGTTTGTTTGTAACATATCACAAAAATGCTTGAAATTCACACAATTTAGCAGGTGGGATGGCCGACGGTTCAAACAACCGAATTTCACCCAAGCAACCTGAATTTGAGTCCACTATAAAATGACAGTGGGGTTCATTTTTTGCAGCTACATAGAGTTCCATAACCTTTCTCTAACCTTGATATTGCCTAAAGGGCTTGAGGTGAACACCCTTTAGTTGAGACATTGACGGAAAAACTGTCTAAAACACCATCTGATATGATTTATACAATATGTTGATTACAAACATATTAGTGATGTTAGAAACAAATTAAAAAAAAAAACAGTTAACAGAAAAAGAAGCAATCTTTCTAATCTCCAACAAAACACATTTTGCCCTAATAGTAATTAAGAGTGCAATTTAGTTGCATGGGAACATAATCTGAAGGAGATGGGGCTATCTACTGCAATTTGCTACATGATTTGTAAACTTCAAGACAAGATGAATAAAAAATTTGCACAGCTGCCAGTTGTGCACCAAAAGAGACACAAAATAGCCAGAGTATAGGGACCATGATAGCCCTTAAATATAATAATAAATAATAAATAAATACATACATAAATCATTTAAATTGCCAAAACTA
>OMLB01062997.1:768-18782 GCA_900302555.1 Myripristis jacobus | reverse complement strand
TTAAGTCTGTGCAGTGGGGAGAGAGGTGTTTAGAGGTGTTGAGAAAGGCTAGTGAGCTCTCTCTCTCTCTCTCTCTCTCTCTCATGTGCAGACACACACACACACACACACACACACACACACACACACACACACACACACAACATCATACCAGGACACACGGCCTCTCATCATACCACTGATTATGTTGACCGTTACAGGTATAAAAGGAAAGCATGAAGAGGGGAAAATGTCAGAATCAAACTAAAGAGGATAAGGGAAGGGGACAAGCGTTGTTAGTTAGGTCAGTCTCAAAAAAAAGGATGGAAAAACTGGAAGTTTACTTTTAAAAAAGTGCAGCTTAAAATGATTCAACTGAAGTCACAAATGGTTGGTCTGTGGCCAAATGACAAAACTTCTAACTTGGTGTCCAGGTCACTTCTTTCCCAGGTAAAAGTTTAACAAAGAAGAGGGAAACAAGAGTGCTGAATGTATTACCTCTTTCAAAAAGACACCATCCCCTTCATCAAGCTCATTCTTGAACCCTTTGTGAGAAAACAGAAAGCATTTATGTTGAGAGCAGGTGCGTGGGAATTGGAAATCTGGAGGATCTCACTCTAAATAGTGAAATAATAGGCATTTTAAAAATAGAATTTGTTCAATTTTATTTATTTATTTATTTGACAAAGATTAGAAAACTTATCATGCAGGGTGGTCTAAAATGAACTGTTATTCCCATGGTAGTGTGTTCTTAAGTAATACAGAATATCAATACTTTTTTTTTTTCAACTGAGGAAATGTCTCTTACCAGTTATCTTTGTAAGGCGGACGGCACATGACTTCATCTTCCCATTAAGGAGATTTATATCTAGAAAACATGAGAAATACATAGATAGAAACTGTACCCAACACAGCAAACAACAAACCACTGATAAACCAGAACGGAGCTTCACCCTTAAACAAAACTTACCCTTAATTACACATATGATAATCACTGATGCCATTATCCAATTATAAATTAAACATAGAATAGATTAGGAAATACAGTTTTATGCAAATGTGATACTGGCATGTTTATTCACCATTTACGCCATTACTGTTTTTCTCCTTGTCGTCAGTGTTGACCAGTGAGTCCTTGTTGCTGGTGCAGTCAGAAAGCGCGCTGTCGCTGTTCATCTCAACATCGTGGACAGACTCCTGCTCGCTCTCTGTCGCACCGTCACTGTCAGAGAACAGAGCGGCATCCCCGTTCCCCACGGCCTGACGCAGGAAAACATACACAAAATTAAATAAACATACATTGATTGCACTTTAAGTACAGGCCTTCTGATTTGAAAAAACAGTTTCAAGATATTGGGTACACACCTGAGTGAAGACCTGCTGAGCGCCAAGAGGAGGGCAGGGGAGGGACAACAGGGTCAACACGAGTTTCCTGAGCATGGAGGTCGGCTCTGAGTCCTCCAACACACTGGCCCAATGTTTCTCAGGCGAAACCTCCGCTGACTTCTCCTTCTCTACCTTCTCTTCCTTTTCCCTCTCTCCCTCCTCAGCCAGCTGGTGCTCAAGGAACTGAGCAGTGAGCTGGTTGACCTCCTCTGGAGAGCTACAGATGCCCAATTTAGTTCCAAGCTCCCCTACTGCATTCCCTGTCACTTTCAGCCTGCTCTGGGGGCTCAGGAGCTGAGCCATGCTCTTTAGGAGCCCGTCAGTCAGAGGCAGCTCCTCTGCAATGCTGCTGGTGAGCGCCACATAGAAAGACAAGACTTCATTTTGTAAAAGTGGCAATGCTTCTGCAGCCTCACACTCTTTAAGGAAGTCTTCCACCGCTGACCCACCAAGACTAAGCTCCGCTCCTGACAGGTGAAATTTCTTGTTTTTGAGGATTTGTGAGTCACGCTCTCTGAGGAAGCATCCGATGGCCTGGGGATGGAGAAAGCTGGAGGCATAGGAGTGCAGCAGGGCGCTAGCTTCCTCTAAGATGTGTGCTAAGTCAGCCCGAGCAGCTCCCTCCTGTGTCTGTAGATGATTTTGGAAAGCCTGAAGAGGCTTCATGGCCTGATCCAGGAACATAAATGTTGCCCTGAGCCTGGGATCCTGCAGCTGGGAGCAGATTAACTTGGCTTTGTCATCGTCCTTGTCACAAGTGCTAAAATATGATGTGAGATCTGTCCACATTCCCAGGATTTTTTTGACTAACTGGCAAAAGTTAAGGCAGCTGGTGTTGAGATGAAATGACTGGCTATCTATATCACTATCACAGCCAAAAAGGGCCTTGAGGTTGTCATCCTTGGTGGAGCAGGAAGTGTAGTGGGCATGGATGTCTACAATCATCTCTTGGGCCTGATTGGAGAGTTCCATAACCCCAGCACGGCAAGCTGCATCAGCCAGCCTATACAGTCCACCTAAGGCTACTATGTTTGGATTGAGCTCCCTGAGCTGCGAGCAGATCTGCTCTGATGCTGTGCCGGTACCGTCTAAGTAAAAGGCAGCAAGATTAGCTGCTGGAAACCCAAATTTCTTCAAGGTATCCACAACTGCTGCAGCTGTTTGATCGCCTGCATCACCCGCCGGAGACTGAAGAGCATCCAGAAGCCTGATGCAGTGCCTGGAGGCTTTTACATCAAAAAACCCAATGAGGATCACAGACACAGTGTCATTCTCTCCAAGTGCTACCCCTCCATAAATGTACACACAGAAGGGAGTGTGCTGGCAAACAGATACAATATCTTTGGGGTACTGCAAGCCCAGCATATAGCGTGCAAAATGGCTTGACACCTGATCGGCACCAGCAGAGCCGGAGTAACAGTGTTTGTGAATAAACCGAATAGCTGCCTCACTGCAGGGCGGTGGTTTTTCATTTCCACTTTTGAGGTTGGCCTGCAGGGCCAGTCTGTATTTTTTCCTATGTTTATTTGTTTCCACGTGCCGTTTAAGGTCAAAAAGACCTGTATGAAATGTGTTCAGGTTTACGTCACACACACGGCAGTATGTATAGAGCTCTCCCAAAGTGCTAGGCTCTACCCAGTCATAGGTTTCCTTCCACTTATCGTCATAATAGACAGGTTTCCTGTTCATAATAGTGCCATCCTTCCCCATGTCTGTTTCCAATTTCCAGTTCTCTGACAAAGTAAAAGAAAAGAATTACATGATTACTGTGAATGAGCAGATCAAATACATGATTTGCTTTATTAAAGCATAACCCTCTGAAAGAAAGATAGACGTTAGACTCACTTGATGGAGAACGTTTGGTTTTGTGGTGAAACACAACAGGGCTGATGTCCTGGCCGTTGCGAGCTTTTAAAGGGTCGTATTCCTCATCTTTCACATTTGTAGAGAAGAAAACCTTGAACCACTTCAAGAAATCCAAGGTGCACTTGAAGTCATTTTGTATCAGCTCCTTAACTGGAATGATCTGAAACAAGACACAAATCATTCATGAGACAATCTGAACATCAAAATGACTTCCACCACATGCAGTAGAAATGTATGATATTTAACAATAAAATGAAAAAGTTCTGCTCTGCAATGGGATATTCAGAATTTGAAAAAAGTGACACCTGTTCTTTAAAAACTGATCAAAAGTTCAGCTACATTACGATACTTTTAAACACAGCAGGCTGCTCAATTCAAGACAAGACTTCTTGACTGTTTAGGCTGATACAGCGATGGAGCTTATGTTTATGTTATTATCTAAAAGAATTAAATCTACTCCAACAGGGATGGACATACATAAACACTGGCACTGTGCTGATTTTTACTCTCACAGACTCACACACTGTGAACTCTGAGGATTTGACCGTGTTCACAAAATGGCAGCCTGGGTTCTCTATATTTCTATTTAACTAGATGATTAACTTTGAGTTCAGATTTTTTTTTTCCTTCAAAATGAGTAGCGGCGTGAAAATGAACTCCTTAAATAAATGTCAGGAAAACAGAGGGGAGCAGTTATAAATAGCACAGTGCAGTGATATTCTTGAAGTATATGTGCAGACCTTGGTGATGCTTCTCTTATTAAAAGCCTCTTGGAGGAGATTGTAGTTGTGTTCATAATCTTCCACACTTTCTGCCTGGAACTTCACCTTGCTCAAGTCAACAGAGCCGGGCATGGCACAGTCCATGATCTGACAGTGACACGCACCTGTAGGAACACATACACACACACACACACACACACACACACACACACACATACAGGATGTTTACAGACAGCTCAGTGTTTACGCGGTGTTGAGCTTCAGCTGTCTGCATCAGTACAGAGTGCAAAAGGCAGGAGGAAAACCCCTGATGTGCAGACATGGTGGTCTACCTGAGCTTGTCTCCTCCACATTTCTGAAGCTGGTTTTCAACAGGTTATTGACCCAGGCCAATATGTGGAAGCGGTTGCTTTTTCCAAGACCACTTTCTGGACTCACAACCTCTACAGTTTCCATCTTGCAGCTTCCTGAGAAGGAAAACAACAACAATCATGTTTATATAAATAAAGGATATTTAGTATTAGCAATTACATAATTATACAAACATTACTACAGTATCCCATAATCCTGTTCCTGTCTATATGTGCACACACTGCACCTATAAATTATTACTAGAATATTTTGTCATCTTATTGTTTTATAATCTCCTGTGGAATTAGTATTGTGTTATTACAGTATTGGTACGGGTTATGACTGATTATCAGTTGTTTTTTGTAATGGATTTATCATTAATATCTTTAGCAAATAATAAAAGGGAGCTGTCAGCATTGACAGATCTAATGTCAGTTCAACCCCGTGACAAACTTGACGGGGTGGGCAGGCTGGGGATCAGAGTGGGCCAATGGGTGGGTTGCTTAATCTCCTTTTGTCTTTTGGAAGGGGGTTGGGGGTATCGAGGGCTTTCTGTCAAATTATGTGGTCCGAGCAAACACCAGACATCCCCATCTGTAGCACCTCTTCATATCTTGTTTTACACAACGCCTGCCGGTCAAAGCCTTTGTCATGTTGTGTTTGAGAGTCAGGCTGCAGGACAGCTCTCTTCCTCGGAGCCACGCTGCACTTTCTCCTCCCCTTCCTCGATCTATAGAAAGCATCTATGAAATCTCGCGTTGTCCATTTTTTGCCGCGAATGTTCTCCGTGCGTAACTTTCCCTTTCAACCTGCCATGGCAACTTCAGTTTCAAGTTAAGATCCGAATTCATCACATCGAGAGGGGAACAAGAAATCAGCGGTTACAAAGTGTTCTGGTGCCTTGCCGGCCGGCATGCTCCTCTGTTAACCCAGGGCTGCTCCTCCTGCCTGTGTGTTTGACTGTGAAATCTCAGTACTGCAGCAGTGGAGCTTCCACACACTGCACACACATACACGCAAGTTTTTCTTTCTGGCCACTATTTTGTTGAGGAATATCACTTTAATACGGCCTACAAATAAGACGCGCGAAGCCGTACTGAATACCGTGGATTTAACATAGACACGTGCAGTTTAAAAATCAAAGAAGTGTGTGTTAGAAACAGTATGTTGTGGATCAAACGAGCCACCAGCTCTCCATACTATCTGCTGATATCACATTGTGTTTGTGTGAGCCGGTCTTTTGTTGCTTTTGTGTCTGCAGCCGGTTACATTTACAGTAAAGCCTGACCATAACTCTAATAACTAAAAAACCCCACACATAACCCCGCATGTATCCTCCGTGCGCTGGCCCGTTCTCGCATGAGAAAGTCGCGTTAGATTATACAATCGCGGCTGTTTAGAGTATAGGATGGATCATGGGTGACTTACCTCGGCTGTCCCCTTTAGGGATAGATGGATCTGGGTCTTGGTTTCCTCATAAAGCACATTGTCCTATAGGCCTACCTTCACGTGACGTCTGCTCAGACCCGCTGCTCTGCTCGCGGATTGGCCGGCTGGCCGCACGGAAGGGGGCGTCCCGTGGTAGGACTAGCTACTGTGCGGCTGTAGGCTTCTCCAGTATGTATAGATATTAACTCCAGCGCTCTACACATGCGCAACACATCACCTCAAATCAGCTAGGCCAAAAGACAGACTAGAGTTATTGGTCGTTACAGTGTGCGACTCAAACCCTAAAGATTAAAAATATCAGTTTATGATGACTTTCTGTTAAACCCATGAGGTAACCCACATTTAATGTAATCTCGCAGGTCCATTTTATTATACCCAATCGTATTAGGATTTTTTTTTAGGGATATTGCTGTGTCACCATTGGCGATTAAGACACAAAGTTACACTGGGCGATGTTTTAGCTTGGGAAACGCCATGTAGCCAAACTCAAGTTAGTGTGGGTCATTGCAAACCACACTGGAACAACTAAACGAGTTTATCCTCAGAAACATTTCCGAGGTAGCTATGTTGTTGTAGGTGACAGGATAATCGAGAGTTGATGAAACACCGCGAAAAAGATCAGGGGAAACCAGATTTTGTGTTTCTCGTAAATCGGCGTGTTTCCACCAAAAACACTTTATTTGATATACAAACAAACCGGGTACAGTCAAGCGTTAATTTGTTACAATGTTGATACCAGGAGCGGCTTTTGTTTCCTCGGTGTCTTCATTTGTAACAATGTAATAGCGCCCTGGTCTAATAAGCGGCTGAACGGGGGTTTAAGTCGCGATAAAAGCCACGGGCAATGTACGTTTAGTTTGATTATAATTTTTCGATGATCCAAGTGAGACTTTTAAGAAGTATCATATAGAAACAGACAAAACACAAGAGTGAGCATTAGATAAGCAGCGCAGCCAATATGGCGCTCGTCTGAAGCTCACTTTATTGTACGGGCCAACTTGTCAAATCGCCAGCTCATTACAGCAGCCATGATACACAGGAACCACACGTTCAAACCGGGAACTGGGACCTGGTCGGTGTCAGCATTTTCCAGAATGTCGTATGATAAATAAGCCGCTGCCTTTGTTGATGACAGTGATCATACTTTTAACATAAAAGCCCTTTAAGCTGTAAGAGTGAAAAGGTCTGGGCTTAGAAAGACCCTGACGATCAAAAACCAGGTAAAGGAGTGAGACAGGGTTGGCTATGGTTACATACCAAGAGTTGTTTCTCTGTGCTGAGTAAAATCTTATATCCACCTCAGTATTTTCAAATTAATCCCCCAAATCACCCGAAGTTATTATATTTACAATACATTTAGATGTAGGATGAGCTACTTTGAAAATGTGTCATTATGCAGATGTGTATTTGAATATTTGAATAACATGTCTCAAAGTGGAAATTATTAGTTACAAGAATTTCACTATGTTTTTATATATTGTAAAGCAACAACTTTAGGCAACAGACACTGACTTGACTTTCTTGCATCTCCTGCAGTTTAAGTCCTGGTTGCAAGTCAAACCAGTGTGTGTGATTTTTCTTTCTTGCCTAAACTTGATTTTTTTTTCCTCATGTGTACCTACTTCAGCACACTTCTTGAAACAAACAAACTTTCTTCTACATGTACATTTTAAAGCCAGAAAACCCATTTTACACCGTCCATAATCATTATAGCCTTCTGTTATGAAAGTATCTCATTCAGATTCTCTTATTTGACTGGTCAAAGCTCAAAACGGCCCAGTGGTGCCACTTAGTGGTGCTTGGTCACAGTCAGGGTCTGAGCACATGCTCTGCTACCGGGGCTCTGCTCACGTTTGGTTCTGCAAACCTGTATTGCACCATTTAAACTGTATTATATAGCTGCCAAAGAAGGATAACTGGGAATGTGATGGGAATGGGAGGTAATGGGATGACAGTGTCTCAGAGGGGGGCAACATTAAAGCATCTCACAGATTAACCTAAACCTGAACTTGACGACATTACAGTTTAGACAGTATGCATCCAAGACAGTTGGCTGATGAGCTGCAGCAGAGGCAAATGCTGAATGAGAACTGTCTGCTGTATTTGATCAAAGAGTTCATTGATTAGGCCCAAACAGTAATAAATGTAGCTACAGAGTTTCACAGGACCTTCCAGTGGGTCTCAACTGGTCTAGTGGGACATTTTGGTATCTTAATGAGCGTGGGAGACGTTCAGATGTAAAACAGATGCAAAATTATTACAGTTACATCAGTAAAGTTAATGTTGTTGTCTTTACATAATAATAATTTGTTCTTGCGTGATTATCAAGGCTTTCGGTTACATTTTCTAGCAGCGACAGTGTGCCCTGAAGTGTTACCAAACTGTTTAAAGTGTGTTTTTTTCCCATACAAGTGCTATACAAATTAGGTTACTTAGAGCCTCTGAGGGGCTAATGTCCCGTGTTTGATTTTTTTTGTTTAAGATCATTATGCAAGTGAATAAACAGAGACAGATAAGAGCTTTAACACTGATGATTATGCATCCTTAGGAGAGCTGACAGTCATGGATCAATATTTATTTGCTGATATTGATTGATTTCAGCTAAAACGTGAAGATGGCCTACCAAGATGAAAGGCTGTTTTAATACTAAGTACTGCACATTGCATCAGAGTGTCCTTCTTAGGTGTCATTATGAAGCTATAACTCAGGGTCTTTGTTCTGCCGTCTGCTGTGTTTCTGTGGTGGGTAGGCTGCAGTGGAAGTCCATGGCGGGGTCACACGGGTCAGGGTGGGCTTTATTTGTCTGACCACCTCCCCACCAACCCCTCCTCCCATGGCTCGGCAGGGTCATTGAGGCAAAAAAGCAATAGCAAGAGCAAGCAATATTGACGTAACTTCTTATGGCTGATGCACCAGTAATGATTTGGTCACATGAGATATGCGTGAAAATATGCCTGTCTTGTTTAAATTTAAAGATACAAACAATGTTTTGATGAGCTCCTTTACATTTCGGCTTAAGAGGTCAAGTAAAGGAATTTAGGGATTTGAATTGGAGCCACTGGGACAAAAGGAGGAAATAAAAAGTCCCACCATAAATTATGCTGACCGCTGTAAAACCTGGAGAAGTTTGTCTTGATTTTATCAACACAGTATAACAAGTCAAGAAATCACATTTACAAGTGTGATAAAAAGGAATGGATGTGGTGCAAACTGCATCCATTCAGCTTGTCTAACATTGGCTTTGTTATAAAGGTGAAATGAACCCCATCACCTAGTTCATCGATAGCTACTCTCCTCCCAGAATTATGGACTGCACTCCTCCTTTCTGGCAGAACAACTAGTCTAAATCTTCTCCTCCCACAGGTTGAGAGGCTTTAGAGCCCTTGGAACTCGATGATGACATTACTCACCGAGAGTGACATGGTTTCGCCATTCCTGTGAACAATTAACTCCGGGTAGAGCGGCATATATTCCCCAGAAATGACTCTCCTGCTTAGTTCTGTGTTCTCGTATGTCATTTGATTATTTGAGTATGGCTCAGGTTGTGATTCACCGGTTCACTCATTTAATTTAGCTCCGAAAGAGATCCACAATGTTAATGATGCGTATGCCACATGATGAAAATTACGTGGAAATGGAAAACTGAATATGCAACAGAGCCTTCTAAAGTGTCGTTCAATCAGCAGTTATTATGCCATTGATTTAATCGTGCCATATGAAGATGGGTAAGGTCATGTTGCTGTAAAAAAAAAAAAAAAAAAAAGCAATACTAAATTTGTGTGAAGAGTATGGTTTGGCGGGGGGAAGGGCAGGCGGAGTTAGTTGTGGTCTGAGAACAAGGAAGAAACGTCTAAATGGGGGAGAAAACAGAGGCAAAGGTCAGAGGGAGCGTTCAGGGGATCAGGCTTAGAGGACAGAGGCTGACAGGTGCAATCACATGTGTCACACAGCCATGGTAAAGTGGATGTCAGTGTGGCTGTGGGGGGTCACTATAAGCTTGTCACAGCCAATCAGAGTAGTAGAATAGGAGTTGTGGAGTGTTTTGGATGAGGGAGAGTGTTTGTGTCTTCCCATAGTGAGCGCATTATAGCTTATAGAGGTAGGAGTGGGACTGGCAGGACAGAGGGGACAAACACAGGTGGCACTGACAGGTCCTACGCACGAATTGCATGTTTACATTTAGTGATGGTTTGCATTGCGAAGGGAAGTCCTTCAGCAATGCAAACCAGCGCTGAATTTGCGTACTGGGCTTTGTGCCAGCTTTTACTTGTTTATTCCTTGACCAGCAACAGTTCATGGGCTCCTAAGTTGTTCTTGTGTGCCATTTTAAGCAGATGTTGTGTCAAAGATAAAGGTTTGGGTATGAACGAGGGTTAGGCCACCAGGGTCACATTTACAATCTGCCTTTGTGTCAAAGTAATGGACTTCCTCTGGGCCCCTCGGAGCCTCTCAGACCACAGAGGGGAAGCAGCAGAGGAGTGTCCAACACATTTTAAAGGAGGGGTTTAATGGCACTCACAACCATGCTATGGTAGCTGTGTCATGGGAATTTGGTTGTAAAAATGTGCAGAATGTAAGTAAGTTAAATAATCTAAAGAATATTGTGTATGATCATTTTGTCTACATATTTCATAAACATAACACAGTATGTTTTATCCACCTTATTTTGGAATAAGGAGGACCCTGGTTGGTCAAACTTCCGTCTTTTTGTGTGCTGTACTTCTGTTTAATTGCCTCCCTGCCAACTAGCTTAACATCTTTGACGACTGAAGTTACTGCAGTTACTTGAGGTGAATATGACTGTCCTTTACATTGGGTCATCTACTTGTGGGTCTTCAAATGGGGATCCACAATCCACATGTTGGTGCGGTGTGAGCAGGGGAGTGTGCTGGTGATTGGTGGTGGTTGTGCAGCTCCCTCCTGCATGAATTTCCTCCAGCAGCGCCTGCCCAGTGTGATGTGCTCCCAGTTGCTCAGTGTGATGTGGACGTTCTTCAGACTGGTATCAAGATCAGTCCTTGAAATGTTACTTTAACCCACCAGGGGCTCCCTGACCTTCCTTCAGGTGGGAGGACAGGATCTGTTTGTGGAGACGTGTGTTGGACATGCAGAGGCCATGGCCTGTCCATCAGACTTGGTATTGCATTATTGTGGTGGTGATGCTTCTTCCAGAAAGCTGATGCTGGTGTGTCTGTCCTCCCAGCTGATCTTCAGAGTCTTTCATGAGGCTCTCTGATGGTGTGGCTCTCTCAGGTGCCTGTTGTTGGTGGCCCATGACTCAGCAGAGGTGGGGAGGACCACAGCTCTGTAGAACATGAGTTTTGTTTGGGCCTTTAGGTCTCAGTCTTCAAAAACCCTTTTCCTGAGTCAAGCGTAGGCTGCCCTGGCACAGCTCAGGCGATGGTTGACCTCAGTGTCAAATCTCAGCTTTTGAGGAAAGAAGGCTTCCAAGGTAAGGAAAGTGGTCAGCATTTTAAAGAGTGGTGTTGTCCACTTTTATGGTGAGCTGGGCAGATGGCTGGTATGGTGAGGGTTGATACAGGAGCGGTTCCTCTTTATGTTTCAGGCTAGACCCAAGGCTCTGTATGCCTTGGCAAACAGAGGTAATAGTGGTATTGCTAACTTTGCTCTTGGCCTTGAACCTGTTAAGGTTGAAGAGCCTGCTATCAGTTCTGCACAGGATTTGGATCCTCTGTGGCAGGTCGCCAATGAGATGAGAGAGTATGGCAGCAATGAAGATTGTGAACAGGGTGGGTGTGATAATGCATCCCTGAATGAAGGGTGAAGAGGTCTGATTCAGAGCAGGAGCATAGCTCCAGGCGACATTGTTCTCAGGACCACACAAGCTTCTCCACCACGACAAGGTGGCAATCCATGGAGTTTCATATTCACTGGCTATGAAATGACACAGTGGCTATAAGGCTATAATTCACACCTCAGCCTCAGTGTGAGGGGATCTGCAGGTATAATGAATAAAGCAACTGAATCCTTTTTTATCCGCAATCCCCTATTTCAGGCTGTTTGAAACTGAACATATTGAAACTGTACTAAAACAAACCAGTCATTTTCTGTATTTACACAAAAAATCGTGCTGAGCATATCCAGGTGTCTCAAATCCATAAGCATCACCTGGCTCCTGATGTCTCGGTTTCAGGTTCTGCTTTCAGTCTTTGTGCTTTTCAATTTCTCCATAAAAATTAAACTGTGCCTTCACTTGGCTCTTTATTACTCTGTGGCAGTGTGCAGCACATAGACAAGAAAACAATCCTACACCTCAGACCCTATATTTATTTCATATTTAATTAATTTCATGTTGATCACAGCTTGAAAGTAGTTTGCTAATTTATAATCTCTGTTGTGCAGTGAAAGAGAACATCTAATAAAATGAGCTGCCAATAGATATCGGTGTTTTAAGATATCTGACAAAGTTATTTATATTCATCTTTAAGCTGGAGAGTGATGAATACAAGCCCGTGCAGGTTCACATGTTCTCATTTACCTCAGCCTGGTGCGATCTAGTTAGTCTAGTTAAGATCCCGGTGTGGTATAATGTGTGGTGCATCTAAATTTATTGGACCTGCTGTCCCAGAGCACAGCAGTGATTATAAATTAGCAACCTGCCTTCAAGGTCTGATCAACATGAAATTAATTGAATATATAATAAATATAAGGTCTGAGGTGGAGGATTCAATTAAGTGGAAAGTCTCCTTAGATTCACATCTCCAAGCTTTTGACCCCTACAGCCGAAATGGCCCAAATTAAATTTTAATTAAATAAAACACACAGACACACACACATGTGCACACACACACATGCACCCCCACACACTTTGCTTGCTGGTAGGCCACATCTGATAAATATCTTTTCATTAGGTCTTAATATAACTGAGACACGGGCAAACTTTTGTAATAGTGTCACTCTGCAACACATCACTTCTTAAAGTATATGTTTGCCCTGAATCACAATTTATTGTCTACTTTAAAGGAAAGTCCAATCAACCAAAAAAAAAAAAAAAAAAGAAGCAAAGAAAATGGTACACTGTATTAAAACACCTCTATAAACTTTCAGGTGCTTTCAACTGTAAATTTATATCATGCTATTATTCTAAATTTAAGCAAATTTGTTGTTTATTGCTTAATCACAGAACCCTTTATCTTGACTCTTACTAAGGGTACTGGCTAAGGACCTCACAATACTATACATAACATCGCTCACGATATGATTTGTATCGGCTTAAAATCCAATACTCCATAACATTGTAGTCAACTAATATACAACATAATTAACTGAGAGACAAACTGACTCAAAATAATTTTATTCAAAATTCCCACTCCCACATGTATTACAACAGAATTGGCACAATGCATTTACTTAACACAGTGCACTAAAATGTAGATGTCGTAGTGTATTCTCATATGAAGCGCATAAATGATGCATGTTGATACAAGAGGCTTGGGAATTGATACCGGATTGTGAAAAATAACACTGAAATACTCAGCTGTATCATTTTTTTTTTTTTTTTCAAAAGTCTTACTTTTTGCACATTTCTTGCACTGCATGGTCAGGAATCTGAACAATGCTGCATACATATCACCATAATCAAAATGTTTTTATCACTGGAACCATGTGGCTCAGGAGCCTGGGCGCGTTAGAGAACTGATTCTCTCAACAAGTGTTTCCTGAGCGTTTGCTTCCTTGTAGGTGTGTTAACTGTAGCTTCCTCTCTGTAGCAACACTGAGGCCAACCCCCTCATCTTCTGGGGCACAAGTGCACCCACATGCACAACACACAGTGTGTAATATAGTCACATATACATGAGCAGACAAGCTCAACACACGCACACACACACACACACACACACACACACACACAAAGGCTCATATTTATGGCTGCAGTCCAGCTCGTTTCCCCTCTCCTTGTAGTGCTCGCTCATTTACACCCCCTCATGGATTTACAAAGAAAAGGATGGTGCAAGTAGGGTGGAGGCTTCCTCTCCAGCACACGGTGACACTAATCCAGTGTCAACACAATCCACGTGGGGTGTGAATGAGCTCACACTTTGGACGAGGCATGTGCACAGAGCCAGACCTGCGGCCCTTATCTCTCTGCCATTGTCCCTCCTCCCTTCTCTCTGCTACCCCCTCTCTTCATGATTAACCAGACCCATCGCCCTCTATGGTCCGTCGTTTCCTGTTACTTAGTTACCAGTTGCCATGATTTGCCTGGGCCGCTTGTGTTTCCATGGTGACTGTGCCCATTCTGTCGTCTCCTGGCTGCCTCTTGGCTTTGCTGTCCCAATGGCCTGTGGCCACCCCAGGCCCTGACCCACCGCTCCATGCCTCCCTGCTTCAGTGCCTCATGGTCCCATAAGGCTGTCAGTGTGTGTTCATGTCGCACCCCAGCCCCCCACCCAACACCCCCCTCTGCATCCAGCCAGATCAGTAATCCAACTTCTGGCTGGTCCATGTTGTGACTGAATGAGCAGACAAAGAGAGAGTTGATATAATAGACTCTAAATATGCAGTCAACATGCTCCTCCTCTCCGTTACAGCTACAACATTTGATCTCACATCAACAACAGCACCAGGACCTGAATGCAATAGAGAATCCATATACTTGTATGGAAATTCTGCTTTATTTTAATGAATACATAGCCAAGAAATACACTGTAACAGCAGGAGATTTTAATTGAAAGGTGTATTGATATGTGGAGTTGTGTTGGAAGGGTCCGGACAGGATGGGTGACACAAAGGAGGCGCAGTTTTAAGATTCACCATCGGGTGGCAGTAGTTGTCAAATTGTCACTCAGACTCTATCACAGTCGGAGATCAGCACCGGGCCGGGCAGGGTAAACTTGTCACCCTAACTGAGGCTGATTCACCATCACTCCCCCTCAATGTGTCTGCCTCTCATACACTTATTCAGTCTAACACTCCCTGCTCTGTGTCAGTCCTTCTCGCTCTCCTCTCTCTCTCTCTCTCCCTCCTCTCTCTGTCTGTTTACTGCAAGGCCTGCATGTATGTCCCCCTTAAGCCCTTTTTTTTGCATCTCTCCGCCCTCTTAGAACCCAGATTTTGTTTGTTTGCACTACAACTAGGCTACAGTTTTCTTTAAAGCAAGATCTGCACAAACATCCTTTTTGTTAGCAATGTAAATACCCCCCTGGAGAAACTTCAAGTCGCGTTGGGTAAGCAGTCAGGGATAACACACCGACTAGAACATGCTCAGTGCATTTGCAAAGAGACAATTTTCATCCGTTGGATGAGGGAGACACTGTAGCCTCAAGGCAACAACCAGAAAGTTGACATACATTTGAATAAATTCAGGGGTAACTGAGCTGGTAGATCATGGAGTGAGGGACTCCAAGCAGCTGATTGACATGTGTGTGAAAATGTTGTCACACACCTGCATGTACATATGAAAAGGCGGTTCACTGAGGGGTTTTATTTTTGCATCTGGTATTTCAGTGCAAGACAGCGCTTGCTGTGGCCCTCCAGGATAGGAGTTGTCCACCCCACAGTGAAAAGAAAGCTCTCGGTGGGGGATGGTGAGCATAATTACAGCAGTTTTGCCTCATTAGGAGTGAGGAGGCGTGACCCTCCCTACAGGTCCGACAGCTGAACCACACGGATGGTGGCGTTGAGGGGCAAGCCAGTCACTTCCATGCTCAGTGGACTGCTGTGGTGGAAGAGTGCCAATTGAGTGCAAGTGTAGTATTTTGTGTCCTGTTAAGTGGGTGCGTGTTCGTGTCAAGGAATCTAATCAGACCGAGTGTTGGCTCATCGTAAAGCTTTTTGCACTATGCAGAATACTTTGGGGATTCATATATAAATCCAAAATGTACAAAATAAGGGTAGCCTTGAGATGTTTCCTCCTCTGTGGGATGGGGAGCCCTCGGGCTCATCCTGCATGCAGGCCAGTCCTAAGAGGAGACACAACATGAGACCAAATGATGAAACTGAATGAAATATCCTGCTTAGGCCTTGGTCATTCACCACTCACACACGCACACATACACATACATGCTCACTCAGTTTTACTTTATTTGACGAGCTATTGATTGAGTGCTGAGCTGTTCATTATTCGGTGAGAGTCGGGGTGGGGCTTTTGTCCAGCATGCCGTTGTCTGAGTCAGGATGGAGAGATGAGGACGGGGCATCCCACTCACCCTCTGCACAGCCGGAGACACTGCTGCGCTGCTGTCATGGCAACAGCAGCAGTCACCACCACCAGCATGGTCCTATAACACACAGGCCAGGAGGAGTCAAACACACACACACACACATACACACACACACACACGCACACAATAGGACATCACGCAGGCACAAAACTAAATATACTAGACCTCCAGGAGACAAATGCAGATGCAAGATGTGGATGGTGCATTGGGCCCTGTGTAGCAATGGAATACACACAATTCACTCTGGGTTGTGTAAACCTAGATTGGGGGAATATTTTAATGGTTTATAAGATTTTACTGTTCTTGCCCCCCTGTGTAAAAAAATATGGGATAGGGCTTTTCATAATTCCATACAATGTTAAAATGGAGTTGAGAGTTTTTTCACTTTAGGACAGATGTTGTGGCAGCTTGGAGTTTAAATTCAACATCACAGATAATCTCAAGAGAGACAGAAGTCTGTCACCTTTGTCAAACTTACAACAATGGTGAGCCACAGGCAGGGTTAGTGGAGATCAAACACATCTAAACTCAGTTTATTCAGCTTTTCATTTTTCAGAATTTTACCCAGGCTGTCTTTTTAGGCTGTCATAAATGATTTCTGACATACATTTGCAAATTAGGCTATACCTCGTAATAAACAGTATCACATTCAAGTAAGTTATTTAAGAATGGTTTATGTAATTTTTAAATTAAATTGTTTTGGTTTGTTTGCTTGTTTGTTTGTTTTATACTCCTGGCAGTTTGTTTTATGATCACTTTTTATGATCATCCACCCCTCCCTCTGCCACATATCACTGGCCACAAATGCATGAATCAAAAAGTGGCTTATTAAAAAAATGGAAATAAATTGACTGGCAGTGTTTTCTAGCATATTCCAGGGCCCTGTGGCAGAAAATCTGCCCCCGCCCTTTCTCACCTTGCACGTCTCCAAATCGGACATTTTCTCTCTGCGATTATACGCAACACAAGGCTACTTACAAGCCGCAGGCTGTGGGGCCGGAGCAAGGCAAAATAAGGCAGTTAGCGTAATACGGATGTGAATGGTTTCATATGGGATAGACCGCGAGACAGTGCAAGCGCAGGTCCCATTCAAACAGGTGTGAGGCAGAGAAACAATCCCAGGTGGCGCATGTTGATCGGATATGTGACCATACAGGAGCAAAATGTGAACATCTTTGCGCCTTTTTTGAGGCTTGAGCAACCCGCATCCGAAAATAGTGTTGGCTGTTAGAAAGTAGGTCGATAGGAACCGAGAGCGACGTTTATTTCCACGCTTTTGTCTGTGTTCTTTGTTGTTTAGCGAGGACTGTGGTTTTCTCTTTTTTTCAGAGCCTACCCTTTAGTGAAGAGCGTTTTACGCACAGGTGGGAGATACCCGCTCAGCATAGGACAGCCCCCTCTCTGCTCCTCGGCGGATGATGTGAGGAAGTGACATTTTTCACCGCTGCGGTTCGGGACAGCACAGCTCCTCTGCAAACAGGTGTGCTGCTGTCCGGGTCACTTTCATGAGCCTTGTTCCTGGTAAGCCAAAGGGAGGCAGGATCCCAGAACCTTAACCAAGCATCCTCGACGCGGGACAGGGGGGAGCAGAGGAGAAAATCAACCCCCCGTATTGAAGTCTATTTTTTTTTATTAGCCTGGTCTATTTCAACGGGTTTAGACATAGAGAGTGAGCGACAGAAGAGAGAGAGGGAGAGAGAGAGAGAGAGAGAGGGAGAGAGAGAGCAATGGCAACGAAAAAGGCGTGCATGGATGCGCCCAAAAGGAGCCGGAGTCCGGTCGTGTTGGAGGCGGAGATGTTCACTGAATTTCAGGACTGGTGTCTCCGGACTTACGGAGACTCCGGTAAAACAAAGACGGTCACCCGGCGAAAATATAACAAAATCATGCAGACACTGTTGCAGAACGACGAGTCGGATGGCGTTTATGTCGACAACAGCCACATCAACGCCAAATTCAAATTTTGGGTGAAGTCTAAAGGATTTCAGGTCGGGAACAACATCTTGGGAGAGCACAACAAGAAAGGAGCATCAGGGAAGCCCGTTCTATATGTCCCGGTCAAGTCAACGGTAAAGTG
>OMLB01062996.1:2920-36849 GCA_900302555.1 Myripristis jacobus | reverse complement strand
GTTATAGTATGACCAAAGTTTCTGGTGGGCTGCATGGTGTAATGGGACATCCTACACAGCGAAGCACCCACTTGATGTTTCCTTAAATTTGGACAAATGTAGGAAATTACTAGGCAGTGTCCTGTGCTTCCAACTGTAAAGAGACAATCATAAGAAATTGTTTTTCTTAAGAATGTTACCTCACTAGGAATCACAGCTGCACCACCGATGTACCTCTGGCAATCCTGAATCCTAACCAAAACTGAAAACCAAATTCAGACTTCAAGCACAATGCAGTGCAGTTGTGTTTGAAGTGAAGCAGCCTCCTGAAAAATGTGCACTTTAGTTGGTGGACATGACAATCGAGGTGTGTCTTCTCATTGTGAAGATTCTGATGCTAACTTTGGTCAGTTTGCAGCTCCCAGTCTTTATGAATTGCTGATAGAAAACAATACACCTGCACACAAGTGCCAAATACATCAAATAGGGCATCATTTGTGGAGTCACTCATGAGAGAAATTAATTCAGTATGACTGATTGGTCTGTGAACAATTAAAATGGTATATATGGCAATTTTATAAAGCTCAACTAAGCCATCAAGGTGTGTCCAGCCATTCATGAGCTTGCACTTCTTAAAAAGCTCAAGGGACACCCTGACGTTTGCTTTGCAAATGTGACTGCTGCCATCAACTGTGGCAGACAAATGAAAATATTACGATGGGGAAAAAAAATCAAATAAAATACACAAAACAGGGGATGGAACCGGCAGTAATTGCAAACAAAAGAAGGATTTATTAGGGTAATCAACAGACTTAGTGTTCCAAAAAAATAACAGCAAAAGCACAAAAAAGCCTTGGGAAAAGAACATGGATACACAAAAGAACTGGAAAACAAAAATGCATTTCATCTGAGCGGCTTCTTGAGGTAGAGGACCTGTTTTCTATTTGCAATCAGCAGTACACATTGGATCATCAAGGCTCCACACAAGAAGACGTTTTGAGGGATAGGAAAAGACAAAAAACACTCAGTTGGTATGTGCTGCCTTACAGTGAGGGTTTCAATAAATAACACAATCGTGATGATTAGACTAAAATCGTTACTGATCAAGACATCATTTGATATACAACTCATTTTTGATGATTGTCACAATCTCTCAAGTATATATTACTGTGCCTCTAATTAAAATATTCAGTGTTGTGCACTGTTATCCTGAACAAAACTGAATCAAAGATGCACGGTATTTAGAGGCAGCGCTTCAGCGGAAAGACAGGAACAGGCAAAAAAGATTTTCCACCAGAACATTTGGAAGGGCAAAGACGCCAAGGTTTTGAATAAGCCTGTGCGCAAATGGTGCGGCTCAAGCCCAAGGATCTCACTGTGCAAGCCCTGCTTAATTTACACAGCGTGAATCAAGACCTAAATGTGCAACCCTAATGCTCATTCCGACTTAACATCCAACCCTAAAATGTCCTTACTGTGGAGAATTCTCCTCATCCTTCAATCCTTGTGAGAACATCTGGGCCAAGCATGCACACGCACACCAAGAAACACACACACACACACACCATCTTGCCCTTTTACACTAATACTAATGTACTACTTTATTGAGAGTTAAGAGACTCCGAGTAACCAGCAGATTTCAATCAGCAAAAGCGATCTCAGTGGA
The DNA here is from genome assembly GCA_900302555.1 of Myripristis jacobus. Taxonomy (NCBI): domain Eukaryota; kingdom Metazoa; phylum Chordata; class Actinopteri; order Holocentriformes; family Holocentridae; genus Myripristis; species Myripristis jacobus. The sequence continues at coordinate 35,204 of OMLB01062996.1, read as the reverse complement.
AAAGCTGGAAAACACACAATGTCTTTCATGACTGTCTGACTCTGCGATTTACATAGGCAATGAGCATGAAGTTCATGAAAACATACCTAATTTTGGATTTTCAAAGTCACCGTGCCATCTGCTTTTTTGTTCCGCAACAAACACACACAAACCCTCACACACACAAACAAGCCCCCGCCACTTACACACCCCCTGTCGCTTGCGACTCCAAAGTTTCAACTCTATTCATCTCATGAATATGCTAATTGTGTATTCCTCTGCCAACTGTGTGTGATGTTTCTGAAGGAACAGATATAGTTCCAATAAAAAAGGAAGTGTCTACAACTGGCTGTTAAAAGCAAAAGGATGTGATAAGCATAGGAAAGGAGGATGTCAGTTTCACTCTATCCACCCTTGCTCTGCCTCTTTGTATGGCTCTCTCCATCTCTTCCTTTCTCCTTGCCTCTCTCTATCTCGCAAATAACAATCTGGAAAACATTTGGCAAACAACTTTACGAATGCAAAATGACTAATATCAAGTTACTGACTGTGGCATTTAAAAAAAACATAAAGTGCCTCTGACCTCGCCTCTCGTACAGAAACTAAAAAACAGAAAAGCATCCCAGCTGCCGAAAAATCATCATCTCTATCTGAAAGGAATCACACATTAAGTCCAGCCATGTGCTGGGAGCAGTGTGTGTGTGTGTGTGAGAGAGAGACACAGAGAGAGAGAGAGAGAGGGAGAGAAAAAATGAGAGAGGGAGCTGGTATTTAAAGTCATTACCAATCCAATCTCTCTGACAGCAGAAACCGTTGTCTTGGTGACAGAAAAAAAAATCGTAATGCACTTTACCTGCGTGAAAACATGTCCCCAGATTGCCAAGGTTTCGCACAAAATGTCATGTCCATCACTTTTCACAGGAGGGAAGTTCTTTTGTTTCGTTATACATTTTGTTGTCAATTCCTCTCTTCCCTCCTTCCTGCGTTAATAGGCTAATAAATGAGGCTTCCATTCCTGCATGTGCAACATTTGCACAATTGTCTCCTTAAGAGGCCCACTTGATTTCATAACTGAATCCGAATGCCATCATGAGCTGTTAAAAAGCTGTTATGTCATTGATTATCCAGGCATTTCTGCTTTGAAATGGTTTCCGTGGTTGCGGGAGTTATTTAGCAGTTATGTTATTATGAATGAACAGTTGCTCTGGAAACTAGAAAGAGGCATTTGCAAGGTTATGTGGAATATGAATAGCTATAAGGAGAAACTGTATTTGATGACTCTAGGGTCTAAAAAGAATCGGGATTGTTCATATTTCCGATTTTGATTTTGGAAAGAAAATTTAAATAAATAACCAGATCCTCCAAGTTTAACATTCCTCTCCTTGAGTCCCTTCACTGGCTGTCAGTTTTAAAATAGATTTTAAAATCCTTTAACTGGTGTTCAAACCACTCAATGGACTAGTGCCTGGATACTTGTCAGACATGCTTTTAATGTATACTCCTTTTGGATCGCTCAGGTCCTCTGACACACACTTTTTAGTTGCTCCCAAGATGAGGACAAAGAGCTACGGCAAGGCAGCGTTTACTGTGTACAGTCCTCGCCTCTGGAGAAGCCCGCCAGAGGAGCTGAGGACGTCAAAATCTGTAAACAACTTTAAAAGTAATCTTAAATCCTACCTTTTTAGCCTAGCATTCTCTTAATCCTTTGTATTTATCTACTTACTGATTATTTAATTGGCTTTATTGTTGTTTTATTCATCTATTTATTATCATTATTTGTGTTTCAAGTTCACTTTAAACCTTCCTCTGCTGTGCTTCACTTGTTCTTATTCTATGACGCCTCTTATTTCTCATTTTATCTTCACTGAATTGTTAAGCACTTGTATTGCAATTTTGCACGAAAGGTGCTAAATAAATAAAGTGTGATTTGATTTGATTTCAGCGGGGCAACGTCTGACAAAATTTTATATCTCCCTGTAGGGAAAGAGAAAATGTTTTCAATTCTCTCTCTAATCCAAGAGGAGAGGGACTATCAAAGTTCCCACCAGGGATCTGGGAGCCGCGATTGCTGTGACAACCTGGTTCTCGACAGAGTGGACACGCAGCTGCTACACAGGCCAGTTTCTGAGGAATTATCCTGTTATTGTCCAGCACGCCTACAGGTGCAGATGCTCGCCTGAGGTCGTGCCCCCCAGAGGAAGCAGTGGGTGGAGGGTGGACAGGCATCGAACGGGGGCCAAAAGGAGTACAGGCTATAAATGTTTGACAAATGTACTGCCAGAGAGAAGTCACCACTGGTGGACTAACCATCATCTAAATCGGCATCAACTTCTTTGGACGTGAATGGAGAAAGCAGGTGGACAGACAGCAACGGCAGGCATTAGACTCTCTGTGCATACGGCATTAAAGTCACACTGAAACTTCAGCTTTTTTTGTTGATTTTTAATGCCGGATTACGCACCTATGAAACAAAACATTTAAAAGAATTTAGTAAATTTTGATTGTGTTGAAAGTCTGATGTCATGTGTGTGATGTCATGCGGCACCGATAGAAACACCACATTTTTGAGTGATCACCTATTTGGTTACACTCTCTTGTGTTAAGCCCCGCCCCAACAACCTGTTTCAAAATACATCACATTAAGCAAGATGCCCTCCAAACGGCTGTTCATTGTGACTGTAAAGGAACAGACCCTTTTCACAGAGGCCGTTTTGACATGAAATAACAGGGAAAACACAGGCGTTACTCATGACATCGATGGGGTGACCTGACGTCCCTAAATTTTAGAACAGGCCCGAATCATGAGCAGTCGTCCCGAATCCCAAATTATGTCCTGTTTCATCTCATTTCATATCTGAATTTTTATTGGCTATAGCCTAAAACATTAAATACTGATTACTGTAAAACATTATTTTGGTGTTGCTCACAGGTGGGCACTGTTATATCAGTAGCCCACATAAATAATGGCTGTTGAAGAAGACACTGTTACATTTAACAGTCAGTGTGTTTCTTTTTCCAATTGACATTTTGCTGAGTTTTGACTTCCATGTCTTATATTGTTACTGTTCATTGAAGGCCATGCCCACCGTGCCCACGTGGCCACGCCCACCCCGAGCTCCCCTGTCCTGAATTTCACCCAGTGTCATCTGGTCACCCAACATTATCATTAACAAAGGCTCTGTTCCAGGATCCTGGTGTTGTGCATGTTGGCTCACAGGAAAACCTCAGGTGCACTTCAATGGAATGGAACCTTAATTAATATCATTAGTATAGCCTGTGTTTACCCTGCTATTTCATGTCAAAATGGCTGCTGCGAAGAGGGTCTATTAATTTAATGGTTACAGCAAAAAGAATATCTCCAGGCAGCAAGGCAAAGAAAGCTGAATCAGAATCAGAATCAGAAATACTGTATTGATCCGTGAGGGGAAACTGGGTCAGCTGCAGTTGCTGAAATACTAGAGAGAAAAATATATATGAGCATAGATGAAATTACAAGAAACAGAAAGGGAAACTAGAAACATAAACTATGTGCATCAGGAATTTGTAAAAATATGTACATTATGTAAAAAAGTGCATTAATCCTACAACAATATTACAACAACACATATAGAAATAAGAAATTGAGAATATGTACAAAGTATACCTATATACTCCATTTATACACCGGGGTACTGCACTACTGAATTATTGGACAGTTCTATAGGTGTAAATTATTGCACAGTTAAATAGCTTACAAAACAGTTAACCAGTGCACAGTTATGCACTCGGTTAACTCAGGGTACTGTCTAAGGGAGGCATTAAAAAGTCGGATGCCACACAGAGGAATGACTTCCTGTGGCGCTCTGTGCAGCATCTCAGTGGGATCAGTATCAGGATCTGACTGGCTCAGATACAGCAGTTGTACCTCCACAATGGATAAAAGCTACCAGATTTACCAGTGCTATGATGTGCTATGATCACTGCACATGTAGATCAAGAACAGGTACAGGAGTGCAGCGGAAACGCTCGTGATCGCGGTGTCAGTTGAATGTAAGGATTACCATTCGTCGACTTTGGAATCTGCAGCATATAAAAGTTTTTCCAACTTCATTCCAGATAAGTGAATGGCTCTGGATCCCTTCAACACATTACGCCAGGAAACTGGCTCTTTGTTTGTGGTTCGCCATTTCTTTTAGTGGGTGGGATTTCCACTAGCTCCTACAAAAGCAGCAGCACACTGAGGGGAACAATAGTGCTTGATTTACAATCAAGCAGCTGCGTCCGTCGCCAGCTGTTCCCCACACACGGCTACGGCCCCCCAGCCTAGCCGTTCACCGCGGGGGTCCGCAACCAGCCGCCAGAGAGAAAAAGAGCGGAAGCCAACCAAAATACATCACTCCACCAGCTAAATTGGGCCAATTAGCTTGTGCACCAAGAGCGCTGTGTGAAATAGCATTTTCCAGGAGAATAAGGGCCGGCAAATCTACAATATGGACTCTCTCCCTCTCTTTCTTTCTCTCGCATTTTCTTTTTTCCCCATCCCAACTCTCACACTCATGCACTCTCTCTCTTTGGCAATTTGTGAAATGTGCTGAATACTCCAAGCATGCAAGATGAGCAGATTGATTAGACTAATCAAGTCATCAATGTACCAATTAAGCCATCTTATTGTTCATCGACTGAGCAGCCAAGTTGGAGAAAAAGCATTGCATTAATAAACTTTCTCGAAAGTTTTGATTCTTTTTGTCTTGCATGCATATTTATTTTATAATACACTATCCCACATTTTCCCCGTGTCACCCTCACCATTTTATCAACACTGCACAGACACCCAGCTCAGTCCACGCTGAAACAGCAGGCTGTGCCCTTCTCCACTGAGTCATCCTCTTCCCTCCTGCACTCATTCGCTCCCCCTCCTTTCCCCTTCCACCCATCTTCTGCCTATCTCGCCTTCAGACTAAAATATCTACGATGAAGACATCTGTTGGACAGCTTGTCAGGAGGGCTGGAAATGGAAATTGAGAAACTGAAGGGATCTAAATGATCTGTCTGTGCCAGAATTACAGCCCACTTCATTACAGGGAAGAATGGACAGATATGGCAATAGATAAAGAAAAAAGACAATAGCATCCACCATGTTTTTCTGCTCCAAGCAACAGAACTACTCATTTGTTCAAGGATATGAGGCATCGAAGAGCCACAGGAAGATAAACAAATGTAGTCTCAACAGCATACCAGAATAAAAGCAATCATTCAAATAAATCTCATTGCAATTCTCATAATATAAATATTAGGGCCGAGCATCCCTGGCTTAACAGAGATTGAATTTGATTCACCAGTTGGAGCGAATCAATCTGACTTGAGTTTGTCAAACAAAATTTGGACAAAATTTTGCATCCATTAGACACATGCAATCATTTAACACCATCCTTTTTTTCTTCTTATTTGTATCATCATTATTATTTTTTCAGAAAGTTGAAATAAACAATATTTTGTTAAATAATTACAACATTAAGTCTTTTTCTTTCTTTTTTTTTGTTTAAAGAATTATGACTGAATCAATTTAGGCGGATTAAGGCTGAAGTCAGACTGATCCATTCGATTTATTTCTTTTTGCAGCTTGATGCAGGCAGTTCAGCAGCATACATCATCGATGCATCAATGTCACAAATAAGATGCTGATAAATTTGAATATTTATATATTCCCAATGACTGACATTCTATGACAGGCAACTTTTAGCATATACATGTTACCGGATTGTTCATTTGTGCTCAAGGTATGCGTGCTTTCAAGGAAATTATTAACAGCAATGTGTCACACTGCCTCTCCCCCTCATCCCCTCAAACGTACACATACACACACTCACACAAACACATACACACACACAACCCCCCTCCCACCTGGGAGTAGTGAGTTAGCGTTGCAGCGAGGAGCAGAGCAACAATGGTGAGAAAAAGACCAAACTAATCACAAATTAGGGCTGCCATTTCCCTGCTGCCACTCACCATTTCAGAAAGTAACTGCCTACTGTCTGTACCTCCCAAGACTAACAGACAAACACACACACACCCACACACACACACACAGAGTCCTGATTAAGCATGAGAGTGGCTCGGGTCACTCTTCTGTCCATTTAGTGGGGAGGCTTCACTTACCATGGAATCAACTGCGCAAACCGCATACGGAGCAGAGCCCAACAAAACAGCAAACAGCAAATAAAGTGGCACCACGCTGGAGAATAAACCAGTTCAACCTTGATTTCAGCACAAACAAAACAACAACAAGGAATATTGTTTTTCTATTCCCAGAATCATCTGCGAGAAAGTTGGGGCTGCTAACTGCTCGGCAGGCACAGCGCTTTATTTCACCACGCTGGATCTACACAGTGATCCCCTGCCACCTCTGCCAAGCGCATTACCGAAATTGCTCGCCAAATTAATTTATGGCTTACTCTGAATTTAGCTCCCATCAGTTGAAACACAAAAGCCTATTGGCGTCGTCTCCAGACGGGAAAAGCCTATGTTTAAGATGCTGCGGCACAGTGCTTTTATTAAGCCCTGAGCAGAGCCTATGAATTATTAAGAGCTTGGGTGTATCTATAGACCATCAAACCATTAGCCTGGGAGCGAAAGGCATCCAGGAGTACACTCAAAAATACCTCATCCCACCATACTCACAAAGTCCCGGCAGCACTTCCTCATGATTGAAGAAGTTGGAATGCATGGAGTTTTAAAAACCAACCCCTCTAAATTTTTCAGCAGCTGCAGCTACAGTTAAAGCACCATTAACGCGCAAAATCAAACTTGTAAGGTTCTCCATAATAGATGAAATAACAAGGTATTTATCGGCTGAAATATTACGGGCGCTTGTCTGTGGATAGAGAACTTTGGGATGCTGTGGGCATTCACGGAGTACAAAATGCACAACTGAAGCTAAAATTGGACACCTGTAGCTCCACTGAGGGGACAACACACTCCACCCGTAGTGTGCTGCATGTCTTATCTGAGGCGAGCGCGCACGGCACAGCAAGCCAGGTCTTATTGGCGCAGACCAGTGTGTCTTCCAACAATACTGCACAGCATCTAGTGAACAGCAGAAATACCTTTGACAAGAACCATCTGTAAGAGTGAGTGCATTATGTAACATGAAGAAATGGCACTGGTTGCCTGGCACATGCTCCGATGAAACACACTGAAAGGACGGATGCTCTGTAAACACGAATCACACAAAATAACCAGAGCCACACTAAATGGATTCCGTCTTCACAAAGGTATGAGAATTACCACGGGGTTGCACTGACATAAATACACAAAGTCCTCCACCAGTCCGCTCCAGGTGACTATTTCGAAGACCACAAACTTGATTATTATAGCCATTATGGCAGAGTTTCTCAATCAGTGGGCTGTGGACCAAAAGTCACACAAACTGATCTAATCGTCTGTGGCAGAGCCAGGTCTGCCCACTGCATAGCGTCTGTCTCCTTCTTTTATGCTTAAAAAAAAAAAAAAAACATTCTTAAAGGTACACTATGCAGATCTGAATACTGATTATAATAAGGAGCATTTAGACTTAAATGACAAAAATATGGAATGAGCAAATGTGTCAGGCCGACAGAAAGAACCTTCAAATGTTGTACTTGAGCTATTTTTTTTGGTCAGATGAGTCTGATTTTGTGTTCAGGATGCATTATTTTGTCAGTTCACTCCAAGGCCAAGTCCACACTAATGCGGAGAAATCATAAAATGCCAATTTTGAGTCAAATTGTTTTGTCTAAACTAGCATTTTCCCAAGTGGTTGAAAATCTCGTACATTTTTTAAACAGGCATGTGCAGACTGACACTTGCACCGCCAAGTTGATTGTTGTGGTTTCGCTAGATAGACTTGGGAGAGCATTTCACTTTTTTTAGGATTATTTTTCGGCAAATTTCCACTTTATATGACAGTGACAGTGGAGAGTGACAGGAAAGGCAGGGGAGAGAGAGGGGATGATGTGCAGCAAAGAGTACAGCCTGGAATCGAACCTTTTGTCCACCTCAGCTTTAGTGTGAACAAAACAAGGAAACAGAGATGCATTTTTACATTTCCTCCAGATTAGTGTGGACATGGTCTAAAGGGTCGTCACTTCAATCTGACGACATTGAAATCATTACATGCTTTTAAATTGGTTCCTATGAGAGAACTCAAGTGTAGAAATCTAATTCTGACACAATTAACAAAGGGTGACAACAGGAGCCAAAAGATTTCTGTTTTGTTTTTGTTTTTGTTTTTCAGGTGGGCCTTGCCTCATTCTAATTATAAATAGGTGAACCTTGAGGTTGAAAAGGATGAGAATCCCCAAATTATAGCTCACACAGCGGCCAATAAGAGGAGGAGAGATGGAGGTTAGGGAGCTCGGTGTTGATGGGGAATGATCTAGAAGGGGGAGGGCAGAAAGATGCTTTTGTCAAAATGTAGGAGACTCAGCTCACTGCGGTGTCACCCCCACCGTCTTCCATCCTCTTCTCCCTCATCCCACTCCTCCACCTTCCCAATCACCTCCTTCCCCAGGGGGAGCATCCAAAGCTGGCTCCTTCTCCTAATTACCCATGGGTCCCAGAACCACTCCAGCTGGTTGGAGAAGTGGGACCATTCCAGTGCACGAGGTGCAGCAGCAGTTTGGACGAGAAAAACGAAGCCTGATTAAAAAGTTTTAAACGGCTTTGGAAGACGAGAGTAAGGTGATTTGTAAGTTTTGGAGGCAGCATGAGAGTCAGACCATGCTCAGAGTGCCATCTGTTGGGTTTAGAAAGGAGTTGTGGCATGATTCATTGTGGCTGTTTTTCTGTCTTTGTTTTTTTTGTTTTTTGTTTTTTGTTTTTTACCTTGGCCTTGATTTACCCAGCACATCAGTTGTACACTCAGCGCCAGGTCTTCTAAGAACATACTTCTATCTGACAACAATTCTCAGTGGACCACAGCAGAAAGCATTTGAAAGACAGATTTATTGATCGTTTTGACTGGACTGTTTGGTGTACGGATTAAACGATTGGCAGTTTGACAGCTGACAAACTGACATTGATTGATCGATCGGTGCTTAACTGGGAGGAACCTACGACAAACAGGCAGTTTAAATGGCTTGCAAATGGATTGATGGATGATTAGCCTTGCTGGGGGTTTTTGCGCTGCACTGACACTCACCATCTCGTCCGCGGCGGTCCAGCGTGGCCTTGGCGGGGCCAGGGGAAAAATACAGAAACCCATCCATGAAGACGGGCGCGTCAGACAGGCAGGAGCTCTCTGACCACTGATCCAGTTTGGGAAAATCTGCATAGGACAAACACAAAAGAAGAGCCAATGTGGAAGAATGTATGAATAATACAATACATTCAGCCAAGCTATTTATTTTACAGCACTAAAACATCAATAAAAAGTACTTTACAAAAAAAGCTATTCATTTTAATAGTATTATTATGATAGATAAGATCAAGTGTAGTAACAATGAACAAGGCACAAAAGTGATGGAAGAGATAATCTCACTGAAAATAGAAAGATTCTATATTGAAATTTTAGAATGTGCACCGTATTTTCATCCAGCTAATGTTGGCATGGCTCCCGCTAACACCATGACTTGGATAATAAATGCATATTGCTGAGGAAAAAAAAAAGGAAAAGAAGATACAAGTGGGCTATGCAAGTGGGTCTTGAGATATAAATATAAAAAGAAATGTATTCAGCACTTGACATTGTTCCCGTGTCTCTATTGCCTCATCTAAATGTTCGGCTGAATGAATGCCTGCGTTTGCACAGCTGAAGCTAAAATTTCAACTCACGATTTCCAAACCAAGTGCCAAAATAAACACCACTAAATTCAGCAGTATGTACTGGTAGGAGGGATTACATGTACAAGATTGCAGAATATGACAGAACATGACTGGACTGACATTACAGTAGGAATACTGCTCAGGGAAGATGTTCGGCCAATACGAGCGAGTTAAAAGATGAATAAAATAACATCTTTGGCATGCCTGTGTGCTAATTTCTTTATGCTGCCATTCACGTCGCAGGATTTTGGAACTGACTCACCGTGAACCTAATCCCAGATGCCGATTCCAAAATCTAACTCCTTTCTCTCCGTCCTTCTGTCTTATTCATGTGTGGTCCCTGAGGAGGAAGACTGTCCTTCAACCACAGAACTTGGACTCAAGCTCCAGTGTTGGCAAGCATCCACCTTACTGAAAGTACTAGTGTCCTAAATCAGCAGATCAGGGATAAAAAAAAATTTCATGTTCCAGACCCCAAGTTGGGTTTCACAAGTCATTTTGCCCGAGGAAGCCTAATATGAAAAGATATTTTGGTTTGTGTGAAATATTATATTATTCAGATGTCACACTTGAACATTAAACAATAGAATCAAAGTACAACATAATATTAAAATAATCACTCACACTTTTTGGTATCCGAACAATTTCCAGCCAATCAAACTATAATAAAATCAAACCTCTGGAATCTCCTCAAAGGCCCCTAGGAGTCCTCGGATCCCACTCTGAAGTGGTGGAAAACTCTGGATTTGGTAAAAAAAAAAAAAAAAAAAAAAAAAAAGATCCAACAGTCTCCTCTCTTCATCTCTGTTCATATCTGTCTCGTCGTCCTCTCAGCTAATTTCTCCTCTCTTTTTCCCCTCTACGTTCTCTCTCTTCATCCTCTCTTGCTACTTTGGAGAGATCCCCACATTCAACCTTATCATTCTCAAATTCAATTAGCTTCAATTCTGGGGTTCAATTTTCTGCCAGAGCCTGGGCAATATCTTGGAGATTTTATCTTCAGTACCTCCAGCTCTCTCATCAAGCAAGGTAAAATAACTTTAATTGAAACTACTTTTAATTGAAGTGACACCCTCCGCCTCCCTGGCAGAGCCCACCATCACCTCATCTAAGGAGCATATATCATTCCAAATTAAAAAAAAAAAAAAGGACTAGACAGCTTATTCTTGACTTGCTTGTATTCTGTTTATGGACCCAATGTGTCAAATGCATTAATTATGTTCACATTACTCTAATAATCTCTAAATTTCACATAATACAATAAAACAACATGGATGTCATCAATCGCATATGAACACATGAGGAGTTTAGATCCAAAATGAGATATTTATCCGCTATCTGAAACTGAAGCTGACTATTAGAAACTGATATCACATAAAAGTAAGTATAGGTTACCAAAAAGGGTTAGAAGCATTTTGTGAGGATGAACTCATTTGTGATTTTAAACACTGCAGAACCAATTCCAAGCAGCAAATGATTGGGGAAAAACAATATCTGTTGTTTTGATTTAAGTGGGCCAGGTTAATTCAAAGGACAACAGATTTACATTATCATTGAAAGGTGTAAGGGATAGCAAAAAAAAAAGCACCAAAACAAATGCGCTGTCATCCATAATCCAGCAGCGGTGTAGTCAGTAGCACGGAGCAACTGCATCACCTACAGTATCTGCCTGGCAGGGTTTAGGCATTTTTATGCACCGCCGCCAACACACAGCAAAGTGAAATACACTGTTGATTTGAAACGGAATCAGGATGCAGAGCCAATCAGGATCACACGAAGTCCGCGTGGATTTAGTTAGCAACATCTGTAATCTAGCCTTGAAAGTAACTTGGACAACGCCGCTGCCAATAGCAGCATCATAAATACATGGAGAGTGACACAGGATTTAATCAGCAGACTCCAGGGAGGTGAATGTGCCCCTAGCAGCCTCAGTCCCCCCCAACACACACGTACACACACACACAGACACACTGTTTTCCAACCACTCAGGTTGAGAGAATGTAAATAAGCCGGTGGGTAGATGGTGTATCAGTTGAAACAAGGCTCTCTGTGTGAGCCTCCTAAACAGTCCCTTTGGGCCCCTAAAGCTGGACTCTGTTAAGATGGGACTGTGATGTCTGTGGGGGCGGCAGTTGAGAAGTCTGGCCTGTGCTGATTGGCTCAGTCCCCAGTGAAGGGAGGTAACATGACAGAGTGCTCAATTAGCCATCTGGTCGCCCACGGCAACGGTCACAAAGTGGTCCCTGACAGGCAGTGGACAGTGGGACAATCAGAGGCACTCGTTCTTACACACACACACACACACACACACACACACACAGTAAGACTACACGGCCACACAATCATACAGCACATACACATACATCTACAAATGCTGGCAAATGCACAGGCACATCCAACTATCGATGGTCGATTTTTAGGAGAGCAAAAACTACCGGGAAAATTTCCAAGAGCGAAAACGCGCTAACATTCACTTTTACTGATATGAAACCAGGTAAATGTTGATTGACCTATTGAACATGAGAAACAAACCCACACACACACACTCAAAACACGCACACGCACACTCCTTTCAACACCACAACACTTCTGTCCGGAATTAAAACCGTCCACACGCTGACACTCTCCGCGAGGGAAAGCCTTTAATTTTCCCCGGCTCTCAGCCACTGCGGGTGACCTCTTGACTCCCTAAAAGGACAGTGTGCTAGTTTGTGTGTCGGTGTAAAACATAAACAACTTCAACAAGCCACAAGCCAAGAGCCACCCAAACAAACTGCCAGCGCCTCAGAATGTCGCTGAGAACAGGGATGGGGATACAGAGCCAAGATGAAACAGGACCTCTGATTTGTGTTTATGTGCTGGTATGTGTGTGTGTGTGTGTGTGTGTGTACTTGCATTTGCGTTGCATCTTTTTATTATCCACACAGAAAGCTCGCTGAATGAATTTTTAATGCGCCGGGAGATTCTGAGATTCAAGGCGTCAGGGATGGTGGGGCTGTAACAATAAACCTCCTCTTCCTCCAAATCCACGGTGTGTCATTTTAAAAAAGAAGGGAAAAGCTGTCAACAGTAAGACGCATTGCTGTTTAGCTTGGTGTTACAGTGCACTGGCCTCCCGGTTACAGCGAAGAGCCCCCCTAAAGCTAGATGTACATGTTTACATCCCACTGCATTTACGTTTTAGCCACGCTGATGCTCTAATCCGAAGATTTACAGTAAATTAGCTGGCCAGGGATTAGCGTCATGCTACAAGTCACATTCCCCATTGAAAATAGAAAACAGAAAACAAAACTATGACTTTTTGATTATGTAACACCCTTGTTAAGAAGGTGCCTTGTCACTTATGGTACTGTTGGGCATGTCAGTATAAATGGGTGAAAACAAAAAATTCTAAGTAAAATAAAAATAACCACAACCACTCTGGGTTCTGAGGATTAGAGATGCAAACTAGTAGTCTAGTGAATTTTGTCATCACCAGACGTTTATGTAGCTGCCGATTTTTCAGGCAATGAACGGGAAACGAATTCAAGTGTGTGTATGGCGCTTGTGGTGGGTTAGGTGGGGCTCAGCCGCAGGCGTCTGCAGCACATAAGCATCAGTGAACAGCCGGCTCTTGTGCTCGCACTGAGACCGGGATTGAAAGTGATTTGAGACCTCTTGTTATGGTGGCCTGTTTTCTTGAATGTTAACAATGCCCATGTGCCAAACTGATCCCTGCCCCTCTTGCTCTCGGTGCCATGCCCTAATAGGGCACTTACATGCTTCATTTTTACCCTAGGGCAAAAAAAAAAAAAAAGAGGTGAGGTTTTTCCCAACCATGGAGGCACTCTAATAGCACATGAGACTGTCACTTTTTTCATTTCAACAGGCATCCTAATGTCACACCTCCCTGCTTCACAGATACCAAACTGTCCCTCTTACCCACCACCACTGGACTGATACCCCTCCCCCATGTTATTCTGTTTATTGTGATATTATCTTTGTGATATTGTAACTACTACAACAACATAATTTCTCAATACTCTCTCTCTTGTGCTCTCTCTCTCTCTCCCTATCTCACTATTTATTCATCGATTTAACTTTTGCCCTGAGGTAACACAAAACTTGAGGCAAAAGCTCAACTTGTTTTAATACCACAGGGGCACCCAGTGGGCACTTGATGTGACCCTAGGGCAAAAATGAAGCATGTTATTTGTACTGTAGGGAGATCCTCGAAGAGCATGAAACCATACATTTTTTCATCCCAAGAGGCATCCTAGTGGGATACTATATGGGATACATATGATTTTTTTTTTTTTTTTTTTTTGCCTGAGGTTACAAAGAACTTGGGGCAAGTTCAGTTTGTGTTTTCTACCAGAGGGGCACCCTGATGGCTTGGCTGACGCCCAGTCTCATGTGCCATGTTGGTCTAAGCATCAGCCAGGCTGGAACCCTAGATTGACACGTGCTTTGTTTGTGAGTGTTTTCTGCATAAGTGTGTGTGTGTGTGTGGGTGTGTGGGCGTGTGTTGTCCTTACATGGCACGTCTGTAGTTCATGCAAGGGGACTAGGTGGTGACCTTTCAAAACTATCTTAATAATTGTGGTCATTTAGCAGACGCTGATGTCACACTGTCTAATCGGTTTTGATTTGGAGACAAATTATATTCGTGCAGGGCAGAAAAATGCCTTCACAGAAAATCTGTGAATGAGAATCTGTGCTGAGAGAGAGACGCTCTTGCTTTAATGTGTCGTCGCTGTGCGTTGCTTTAATGCAGAGAGCCTAGGCACACCACTGCATCCCACAGAGCTGTGATACAGAAAACTCACAACAGTGCTGGCAATGACTAGTAAGATTCAGGAAATGGGCACATTCTTATACACAGAATGTACTACAATGATTTATAGTCACATTCTGAGTCATTTAGGTTATAGTCTTTCTCCACAGTGACTTACAGTGTAGAATAAATGTTCATGATCTTGTTCCTGGAAACTTTAGCAAGACATGTACATGTTTGTGTACACCTAGACTAACTTAGACTGAATTCAGGGAGGCTAAATTCACTTGTCCACTTGAAAGGTGGTTTATCTAATAACAAAGCCGGGCTGCTACAGCGGAAACACGTTGAGGCTTAGCCATTCATTTTCCAGTGAAGCAGCTCCAGAAAGTGCAACTTGACAACAACACAAATTAAACTACAGTATCTGAAGGGGTATATGATTTTATATGAATTCCCTCGAACTATTCCTTTCCGTTTCCTTGGCAGTGTGTCCTTGTTTTGTCCGTAATGTATAGTGGTGTTTTTGGAACAGCACGAAGAAATTATCATGGGGGAGATGTGCCTAATAAATTAGTGCACTAATGTATAGCCTGACAATTTCTTTGTAGATCCAACAGACACTTGTGGTTTGAAATAACCGGATCACAAACTAATGTGATCTCCATTCATTCGTTAAGAGACAACTGGGTGGGTCAATTTCAGTTTGCTGCTTCTATCCTTTGAAATCCTGTGAAATGTACTGAAAATGTTTCACCACTTGAAGCGGTTCCAAAATGTGTTTTCCCTGGCGGTGTGTCATCAGAAGAAAATAACAAAACCTTTTTATGGATTGTTTTTCTATCACTAGCTTCTCAAATGGTAAAATATTTTCGAGGCATTTTGGAGTCCAGTGTCGAGAAAAAAAAACAAAAAACGAACAAAACACTTACACAAAATGCATTTTCTAGTGGTCAGTTTATACATTGTCTGGATAAAAAAAAAAAAAAAAACAAGGGGAATACTCAGACTTACACAGACAAAAACACCAGAAATGTATTACACCTAAAAACACACTAGAAACAACCACAGTGGACGCCTGTGACAATAAGGGATAGGGGCCATCATCAAAGCTGCCCTCAGGGGTGCCCAAAATGCTCGGAGACACCGCCTTGGAGAGTTGCCATTGGCTGCTTTAATTGACTCTGGGATGGGGATATGCAAATGACCATGCTCCTTCAGTATCCCAAGGTGCTTTTGGGCAAGCAAGTGTCGGCATTAGAATGAGATCCTTCGAGGCTGATTGTGAACATGAATGCAGACACAAATAGACACACAGACACGGCTAATGAAGTGGCAGGGCTCTGTCATTAGGGCACAGTGGTTTCCCCAATGTTGGTGCACTGGGGCTACAAATGGCAGGATGGGACAGTGGAGGGGTTTGGGGAGAGGCTGCTTGACAGCTTTGTTTCAATTCACTGCACCCGGGAGAAAAGGCTGGTTCTCTTATTTTTATTTTTTTTTTACAAACTTGGAGTGTGTTTCACGCTGTGAAGAGACACCTGGTAGAGAAGCGACGATTTTTCATGCAGAGCAGAGCTTCTCCAATTTAGACTTGAGTTGTTGAAAGTGAGAATTGTTCAGGGTGTCTGAGGGTTGTTCGTTGCACGGCTACATCCCGCCCTGCCACCACAGTGATAGTTAGATAGTGATGGAGACTGAAGGCATCCACTGAGATTGTTTTCGTATCCGTCAGCTCATTCCCTCCAACATATGCACTTTTGGGCTTAAAGGACTATATTGTCGTGGAATATGGATCTGAACTGCACCCTTGCTGAGGATGTGCGCCTTAATTTATATGATAAACAAGAAAATACTGAGTGCATAGACACCACAGGTATACACAAAGTAGCAGGCACAAAAGTACACAAATCAAATAAATATGCCCCAATGTTACTGTGTGTACTCTGTGTGCAAAGGATTATCGTCCTGTTGGAACATAAATCGTCACCCCAAACTGAGGTCTTTGGCACTCCAAAGCAGGTTCTGCTCAAATTTTCCAGTATTTGGCTCCGTTTAATGTCCCCTCTATCATTATAAGCTTCCCCGGACTAGTTGCTGAAAAGCCAACCCACAGCCTGATGCTGCCACCAGGACAGCGTGTCCGGTTCCTGCCAGATTTAACTCTGTGCATTACAGATGAAGGCTCCATTTTTGTTTCATCACACCACAGAATCTCTTGCTTCATGTTGTCAGTCTCTCACAAACCGTCTTTGCACACTCCGGGTATGCTGTCAAATGGAGTGACTGCATTCTGGCCACTATGCCATACAGCCAACATTTATTAAGAGTTGCACTGACTTTCGTCGTTGCAAAATCTCCCACTGCAGCCGAGGAACTCTGCAGTCCTGACAGAGTGGCTCTTTGGGTTGTGGTCACCTTCCCTGACCAAGGTCTTTGTCCTGAAACTTAGTTTGGTACGATTACTACCTATTGCAAGAGTCTAGGTGGATTCATATGTGTTTATTTATAATGATCTCATCTAGAAGTTTTCAAGCTTTTTCACACTCTGGACCTTCAAGTTGATTTTTACTAAACCACAAAACCCACATTTGAAGTGATTTTGCTTGCCTGCTTGCTTTCACAAACATTTAAACACAAGAGATCTGACAATGATCACACATCCCTGATATGACATTTAATTTCTAAAATAATGTACAAAGGTAGTACATCACAAATCTTCAACTCAAGGGGAACAAAACACACACATTTCACATGTTTATTTGTCTCACATCACACTCGAAAAACACTTTTCAGCACACAGCCTTCATCAGACACTCTGAGAGACTAGACTGTATGGCATTGTGGTGAGAAAAACATTTCCGCGTTTCAGCGCAACACCTTCATCAGACAATCCGATGAAGGATGAATTGAAAATACGGGATGTGCTACCTTTTCGCATTTTTTGAACATGCCCATTGGATTTTGGGTTGAGTGAGCACCCCAATGCAAATCATATTGTTGAGGCGCAATCCTCCCTTCCAACACAGTATTTAAATTATGAATATCATTAAATTATATATATAGTTTTCTAGATATTTATTCATTTATTTATTTATTTATTCATTTATTTAGTACTGTATTTTGACTTTTTTTCCCTGCTAATTTGCAAACCCCATTGACTTACTAATTGCTGCTATTCTGGTCAGTTTTACATTTTTTCTTTGGCTAATTTACTAATCTGCTTTTTTTCCCAACGGTTTTCAAGGGTTAACTTAACTTAGACGTCATACTAGAACACTGACAAATCATGGTAAGAAAATGAAAAATGAAGATGTTAAAATGATTCTTCATACATTATCTGCATTGTAACAATTTCTACTGAATTAAATTACAGAGAAATTAAAACTTTTCGGGGTCTGGAAACCACTGAGCTAATCCATATTATCACCTGTGCATATATGATAAATCAAATGATGAAGCCTAGATGCACTGACTAGATGCGCATATCTTTCTGTAAAACAAAAAACTACTGCCTGCACCAATTTCCTTCAACAATAACATTCCCCTTTCTGTGCTTCCCAAAATTAAGGCATTGGGACTCACCAACCACCAGGACCCTGGGTGGAGTGAACACCATGACAGGGAGAACCAGCAGGGCCTCCTCAAGCGTGTCAAGCACCTCACAGCCACTCTAACTGACCTCCCAGCCATTTACAGCCGCTACATTACACCGGTGCTGGAGTATGGAGTCCCTGCTTGGCACTCTGGGCTCAACCATCCAGCAGCGGCGCACGCAAAAGAGGGTCTGTCACATACTTGCTGCGTTTCACAATGGCTACCAACAAGCTTGTATCAGCCTGGGAATCCACTCCTTGGCCATGAGACAGGAGCACATTTGCTTGAAATTCGCCAGGGTCTTTTTGCAGATATCGCAGGTCTTTGAGTGGGTGCACCCGGCTCAACCGCAAATATATGGATGCATCACCCATAAGCTCAACATACCACTGACAAGAACAAGACACTACCAGTCCCATCACATATCAAAGCTATCTAATCAATTCTCACACTCTGCCATCCAACTGGCTGTGAAATCATGCTCTGTCTGTCAGAATTTGTTTTTATTTATATGTATATAGGTGTTTTTGTGTGTACGTATGCATATATTTTGCATTCTTAATCTTAGCGAACGCAATGTTTTTGACACTTATATATTTCAATTTCAATCTTTACTTGCTAAGCACGGATCAACTGCTACTATACGGCACCTTTGTGAGCTGTGAACAGATAAGAAATTATTTTATGCCCTTTTCCAAGATATCTGCCTCCTCACAAGTCCGTCTCTGAAACCCAGTACTGAATTCACCCACTGTCATCTGTGGGAGTTTATATAGACAGATATGTTCTGAAATATGTCCGATCAATTTAAACTGTTTTTATTGTGAGCGAGAGTGGCGCCTCTGCACTGGAACTTTGCTTTTTGGCTGCACCTACTGACACACTGTAGACAGAGCGGTGTGTCGACTCAGACCATTCTGTCTACAGTATGTCAATCAATGAGCTGTCCACTGACTCGAGCCAGGCTGAGCAGACATCTCCGCGGCATTGCAAATAATTTGGATTCACCTTCGCTCCATTTCAAACATCATTGCAGAGAGGATGAATACTTGCTGAAACGTTTCAGCGTGTCATGTTTAATTAATCCGTTCAAAAAAAAGTAATTGCAGGGTTATTGTGTTTAGATCGGTGACAACAACTCTAATGTCATCTTAGATTTAACCAGAGACTGCGAAATGTGAAGAAAAAGGCAATGGGGCTATACAAAAACATACCAATGTCCACCTTTCAAACACTTTTAATGAGCATAGATTGCCTATATGCCAGGAATTCTAACAATAACACAAAAACACACACACACACTTTTTTTTTCAGCTTCATTACCAAAAACTTTGATGAGGACACAACTTGAGGGATAAGGGGTTGTGTGTGTGTGTGTGTGCACTCACATGTGTGTCTGTGTCTTCCAGCACACCTCCAAGTAACGGCCATCACCATGGCGACCAGGTGACCCATGCCAGCAATTAGGAGTCCCTAACAGGCTCGGTGCTGGCGAGTGTGCACAGATGCAGTGCATACATTATGCAAAACACAATCCCTGAGAAAGTCTCCCCTGGACCGAGCCAACGGCCTCTCTCGTTCCTCTAATTTAATACATTCTTATCATCACCCCTGCGTGGAGCCATACAAACACAACACGTGCGTCATGGGGAATCCGCACAACACAGCACATCTGTAACATGCCTCCAACGCCGGGAACAGGAGGTGGGTAAAACAAAGGAGAGCAGGGGGAGAGAGAGAAACAATTTTCCCTTAAAACAGACTATCTTGAAATTTGTGGGTTTTTCCTACCTTCATTTCCTATTCATGAGAGCGAGAAAAAAAAAAAAAAAAAAAAGAGAAAATCTCCCGCTGTGGTTTTATGAATGCAGCGGCGCGGCGGTGGATGTGAGTTTTAAACATGATTGGCTTGTAAAAGTATAAAGACAACGGGTTGAGTGCATGTGGCGCCAACGGTCGGGGGGAAAAAAAAAACTCGTACAAACAAACACTCACACACCTAGTTTAAAGGCCTTTTCACAGATTTATCTGAGCACGTCAGCTCTCTCGGGTCTGAGAGGGAGAATATATTAGTTCTTTTATGTGGCTAACGGTTTTGTGTGGTACAAAGAGCTATTCGGCGAGAGAACGCTAAATAATGTGAGTGAACACGCTCATATGCACTGACACACATGAGACAATTAACATTAACTTTAGGGGAAACTGAGTGATTGCCGCAGTAAAGAATATGGCAATAAAAGCAAAATAAACAAAATATAGATGATTGTAAGCTTCTTTTTTTTTAGTTTATATAACACTGCGTTGTAAAGGGATAATGAAGAGGTAAAAATGATGATAACACACACACACACATACACACAGAGACATCCACCACACCTCTGCTGCCTACCAGAGAGCTTGTTATGGTGAAGAAACTCCATCTGAAGCCTCTGGCCAGCCCGCTGGGCCAGCAGGTACGGGGTGGAGAAGTCTGGGTCTCCTGTGGCGCACATGACATCCGCCCCGCTGAACACCAGCGCCATCGTCTGCAGGACGTCGGGCGACACCACAGCCGAGCACAGTGCCTACACACAGAAAAACAGGGAGCACACGAGACGACATAAGCAGTTTTTCCTCCCTCGCACGAGTGCAACGCTGTGCTCTGCCATGATGCAGCATCAGCAGCCTCGGTGAAATCCCTCGCCTCAAAACCCCACGATTAGGCTTACACTTGCCATTTCAACTTAAGTTTTGACATCTGATGCTAAAGTTTGGACTGCAGGATCACACTGATGTACAGTGTGTCTGGAGTTCACATGAAAGTGACTGTTAGGTGTCTCCTATGGCTGTGTTTATCTAAATCTGCACCTCCATTGCCTTTTCCCCGTCCTCTTTATTGCTTCCTTTTATTTGTACTCCTACTGTAGCTGGAATGCAACCACACTAGCATTTCGCCTTGAACGCCAGTGCTTTAAATAATGTATGATAGACTCCCTCACTTTTCCTCGACACCCTGACCTTTCCTCTAGCGCCACCGTCAGGCCAAACAGTCAATTTGTGATCACAATAACTCCAATAGGAACAAAGTGACAAAA
Source organism: Myripristis jacobus (assembly GCA_900302555.1). Lineage (NCBI taxonomy): Eukaryota > Metazoa > Chordata > Actinopteri > Holocentriformes > Holocentridae > Myripristis > Myripristis jacobus. The sequence goes on along the minus strand of OMLB01062996.1, from coordinate 14,018 downwards.
TGCCAGGAGGATTCAGGTCATCTTGGGGATATACCGGACTGAAGTTAACCAACAGCGCATTTCTAGTTTGTTCTTATACAGCTGTTTGCCTTTTTTAATGAACAAATGCTTAATTCAACCACAAATATCTGTGTGCTGTTTCATTATTCTGACCGAGCCGCATGGCAGCCATGCTTTCTGTATCAAAACTGGCTGGCGTTTGAAACCGGGCTACACTCAAGTCTGATCAATATGAGAGCCGGACCACTTCCTTATCAGGTGTTGAAGAAAATTCGGTTGCCAAAATCTGATTGTTGTGCTCTCAGGCCAGCCACTTACTGCCTCGCAGTGTCATCAGATGATAAAAGTCAGACGGGAATGACGAGTGCAACTGTTCATCGGTTCCTCTTATCAACGTTTCCTGCCTGGAATGCAGCTCTCAAATTTCCACGACATCCCAAACAATCCCACGATGACAGGGAACTCTTGGATATGAGGACATGATCTCACTCCCTTGCACAGGAGCACACTGGCATCATTGTGTGTGTGTGTGTTACTTGTGTGTGTGCATACTCGGTTGATAAAGAAGGACCCAGACTCCATAAAACACTGGCACACACCACATAAAGTTAGGAATTGAGCTCTGACTGCCGATGTAAAAAGGAGAAGTTAAAATAAGATCAGACTTCAATAATCCCTGCAGGGAAATTGGGACCTCGCCTCCACAGTAGTAACAGGATAAAGCAAAGAGAAAAGAATACAAATAAGAATAGAGCAAATGGGCATATTAAATATAACGCTGCCAACGCTTTCTAAGAGCAGGGATGTATGAAAAAGAATAAAATTTACATAATGAAGGAATGCAAAATAATAGTGAAACACAGTGAGGCACAGGGGGAAAAAACATGCAAAGTATGTAAAAGTATAGAAGGTTATAACTGCACAGAGTATCTAGCCAGGCAGAGGTGGCTTGTAAAATCTATCTACCTTTTTCAAACCGGAAGGCAGATGAGAAAAGCTCAAGACAGAAGAACACAGTTTGGCCGTGGAAAATGTTCTGTGAGCCTGTCTGTCTCTTTCTATCTATCCAGTCAATTGAAGCGACATTGTGTGTGATGACCCACAACAAAGCGGACAGACAGAGGAGTCGAGTGGCAAACACTGGAATTCCAACGAGCAAACTCGCCTTTCATCGGCCTTGGACCGAGTCGGCGAGCTGCATCGATCTGCAACAAACAAGCCAGATCTGTCTGAAAGTGAGGCATGGCGAAGCTGCACAAATACGCACAGGCAAACACGCACACACACACTACACACACACACACACACACACACACAAAGTGCCTGTCAATATAACCTGCCCACCCACACACAAGGATGCACTGAGATAAAGACGTCTAAGGATGTGTGTGTTCCAAGCGTTCGTGTTCGTTTATTTCCATCTATTTACACAAACAGTTTCTGCAGAAAGGAGAAAATCAATACAGCTCCATGGATGGGTCAAAATGATAATAAAAAAAAAAAAAAAAAAAACACCAGAAACTGAATATACATAAAGATAGGATTAGTTTCTCCTCTTTCTTTCTCTCCCATTCACACACACACACACACACACACACACACACACACACGCGCGCGCACACACAAAGTCTGGGTCAGATTATGGCAAAATAGTCCCATGTAGCCTGGCCTTATTCTGTATCGTCTCTGGAAATGACCTTCTGTGTCATAGCAATTACTGCAGCCACTGGAGGGTTCCTGCGTGTGTGTGCGTGTGTGCGTGTGTGTGTGTGTGTGTGTGTGCAATGATCTAAGCAGGTCCTCTGACACCTCCCTCTCTAGGTCATGTGGCCTGCGGAGACTTTGTGGAGGTCAGTGGGATATGAGCTTCTAATGGGGAACATGGGACTATAGCAGGGAGACAGAGGGCAGGATATAAAGAAACTGTAAGGAGAAAACGCAGCGGAGAGGAAGAATACGTGCACAACGGAGATTAGCTAATGAGGGGAAGGAGGGCTGGGCGATGCGGGTACAATCAAATTTCACAATGTGTTCAGCTTGAGTACCTCAACACTGACAGACAGTCATTAATAATGTGGATATCATGACCAAGCAGGTAGAGGCAAATAACAGGACAGCTACAATAAATTCAGGAAACTGCATCTTTTTACTGTAAGGCAGCCTTTAAAATCAGGCAAAGACAAAACTGATGTTATATCTCTATATTTCGACATCCAAAATTTCAGACGGTATCACAATATTGATATCAGTGGATCATGCAGCCCTACAGGTGAGACTTACTATTGCTGTCAGGTATAAACCACATAGCTGAAATTTCTTTTAAGTTGATTTAATTTCATTACTTAAACTGAACATGTGACTCAGAGCCAATAGAAAACCTCTGCTGCACTGCCCTCTAGAGGTTGAAACTTTCAGTCATTGGCACTTCTGGTCACAGACAATCATCGATGCGGACGCAGGTACCGGGCACACTGATTGGGTGTGACCAGAAGTGCAACATGCCTCAAAGCTTCAACCCCTAGAGGGCAGCGCATCGGAAGTTTTCTGGCATTTGTGATTTCGTGTCGAGGTGCTCTTTAAAGTACAAAATCTAAATACATCAAAGTCAAGAACGTTTATGTGTTGATTGAGATCCTTGACCATTCAAGCCTGTAAAACCTGTCAAAACATCACCGCTTCGAAATTACATGAATCTCGACAGCAAAATTGCTGGCATTCCTTTGGTCTTCTTCATCCTCCAGACAATATTTTCACAGGGACAGTTTTTGTATCTTTTGTATTTAGTTGTACTAAATACATACTGTATACAGTTTTATCCCAATTTTCAAAGAAAGCAAACGTGACACACATGGGACCGGATGCACTGCTTATACTTTGGATTTTATACTTGTCTTAATTACTCAGCACTTATTTATTAAGTTGTATTTTTACTCATCTTTGGACCTGTTAATAACAACATTGTTTGTATTCTTTATTAAAAGCAAGAGCTCAGCATTAGGCTTGGGCTGATATGCAAATAAGCTTATAACAAATATCATGATATTTGCAGTCACATGAGGTATATAACTGCAATATGCAAGTCACTGATTTAACAATTAACATCACAGCGCACAGAATTTTTGATATTTCTTGCAATTTTGATTACACACGACACTTTTGACTAATGTGCAATTAATGTACAGAAAGCGTTTAATTTACATTATGGACTTGTTGTTTTTTTGACAGAACAATAAGGCAAAATTCAATTTTGGATAATCCCTTAGGCCTAGTCAGTCCGTATTGCCCTCATAAGCAGCAACTGATGCACACACATACTGCACACACACATACACACACACTATGTCAAGTTAAGATGTGTATGAAGGCTCTATGACATATTGATCCCTATCAAATCTGTTGAGCCTTTTCATGAAAGCAGAGAGACAGCCAACACCTCCACCCACATCTCTCTCTCTTCCTTTCTCTCTCTCTCTCTCTCTCTCTCTGCCACAGTCTCCTTGCTAGCCACCTTTTTTTTGTCCATCTCTCACATTTTCTCTCCCACACCACCCTATAAAACTCTCACTATAACAGCAAATTCACAGATCCCCTGTGGAAAAACACACATGTTCACACATATGTACACACACACACACACATGCACACACACACACTCACACAAGCCAGCAAAGCCGCAATAAAACCAACCCAAGCGTTTCTGTTGTGGATCCTAATCCACTTTTCCACTTAGCTAGTATATCTCTTCCTTCATTTCCCTCTCCCTCGCTCTCCCTCTCTCTACATCTCAATTTCTCTCTCATCCCCCCCCTCTCTCTTTCTAGTCAACAAAACAATACAAGAGGGCTGATCTGCGTAAATGCTGACGCAGGTGGAAACTCAGCCGTTTGGAGGCTCAGTGCACCACGCTTTTAAGACCGTCATCTGAGAGGCAGCCAAAAAACAGGCACTTTTTTTGCTGCAGCAATAAACCCTAACCACAAACCAGCAGCGAAGGCCTCAGCACCAACCTGCTTATACTCAAGATCGATAAGACTTCGACTTTGGCTGCTGGTGCTCAGCATCTTCAGATTTATAGTGCAGTTTTACTGACTGTCAAAAGGTCAGGGAGATATGGGTTTTTTCGGGTTCAGTGGATGTAGCTAATGGAGTACGCCATGTACCAGGGCTTCTTCTAAGTACAGATGTAGCCATCGCAGGATCCCACTTTTTACTGCAGGCCTGCTGAACTTCTGCTGCACTTTGTTTTGTCCACATAATCAACTGCTCACAACTGTTTTGCTCTTTTTCAGCTGTCAAAAGTAACAAGGAACTAGTTTGCTGTTGAGAGACACCACAGCAAGAGTCATCAACTCTTGGTTTGTCCCACGGCCAGAATTTTTCCAAGCTGACACTGTGGGGGCTGGACTTTCAAATAACAAAATTTTAATTTATTTCGGCTGAATTAGCCTATTATTGTTCAATATTGTCACTTTATTCCAAAATTAATTAGCTAACTAGTTAATACAGTTAATTCGTTAATTTTATGAACTGACTCTCAAAAATAATGGGAAATCGGCAACAATGAGATTCTTAACTAGAAAATTCTCGGTGCTTTGAGCTTGGCCAAGGAGCCAGTTCGGGGTGATGGTTCAAGTCTGGAATTCAACAAATATAACTGCAGAATACAGTCCTTATTGGCTGAAAATATAAATAAATTTTAACCAGTTTTGTTGCTCTCATGCAGGTTCCCGATTGGGGTCAAATGCCTGGTGGAAAAACGAAATGTTACACGAGAGCCACGAGTTTGTCCCCATGTTTGGATAAAGATCCACATTCTATTCATAAAAAGTGAGACTTGGTTTCAGCTTTCTAAATTCACATTCTAAATACAGGAACATATTTTTCTCTTCCTAATATTTTTGGAATATATTAATATTCTGCAGGCCGAATGGGCAGCTTTAGCAAGCCTGATGGGGTCCGCTGGCCACCAGTTGATAATCCCTGCACTAGTGGTTTGCATGAGACATAAAAAAAAAACAAACATGTGAAACAGTGATTTTTGTTTCTCTTCTGTGTTTAAGCCTGTTTACATTACAGATCATTGAAAAGAATGCTATTCATATGAGAAATGATTCATTAACTTTAAGAAAGCTTTCTCCACACTGCATGAGTTTGCACGCTGGTGGACATTGTGTGAAACCCCAAACCACAAAAAAGCCCCTCAGAAAGATACATTTCCAGCAACAGACATCTGCTTTTTTCAGAGAAGCGCCGTGGAGGCCAGTATTGGCACACTGCTATACAGGATAAAAGAGGAAAAAAATCACTATAAAGGTAAGGTGTAAAGGTAAGGGGAAGTGGGCTGGGTCACTGGATCGAATCCTCCGCCCACCCCTCCTCACACGCTGAAACTGAAGAAGCATTTTCCCCTCCATCAACAAGGGAAGTGCCCTTTGGACACTAAACTGTAAAGATCAAGTGGAGCCACTATTGGGCGAGTCGAAAAAGAAAAAAAGGCAGTTCAAGGTGTGAAACTGTAAGAATGTCACAGGGTGAAAAACATCAGGAGTCAGGTGAACTTTTTCTGGGAACATAAATGCTACAAAACTGTGTGTAACACCGGAAACTTCAACTTTCAACATTTTCCAAGATACATTTATAGCCTTGGAACGACACGCTCATGTCTTTCCTGACTGCTGTACCTGGTTGAGCTGCTCCTGATCGTGAAACCCCTCCAGGACCTTGCAGTACTTCCTCTCCCTGTACTTCCTGCGGATGAACGTGGCCCGCTGCTCGGCCGAAGCCGCCCTGAACAGCTCCTCCTCCAAGGGAAGGTTAGCGGCCCAGAAGCTGTTGGCGTTCTTGTTGCCGACCTCCAGGAAGAGCTGATGGTTACAGAGGGGACAAAGAGGAAACGTGTCCAACAAGCTCTGTCGCAACTGGTTATCACGCAACTTGGTCCACTCAGAAATATAAACTACAGTTATTCTTGGATTCCCAGACTGTGGTTTTTCATTTATTTATTTTATTGTTTTTGTCATCATTTTTTAATTGGTCCTTTTCCTGTGATACAAACCAAACATAAAAACAAAAATGCATGCAAAACCATGTCAGGCAGAGAGAAAAAATACAAAAACACAAAATTAACAAAAAGCAATATACTGTGTATTTGGGTAAGTTAAGACTTGGTTGGCTCACATACTTGCACTGCACTAGAGTGTGTGTGTGTGTGTGTGTTTCTGTGTGGGTAGACAAACTCGGTTACTCAATGCTTTGATGTCTGCAGGGGTTCTTAGGAGAGTGCGTGTCTGTGTGTGCATGCGAGTGTGTGTGTTGTGACTGGCAGTGAGTGGGGAGGGGGGGCGATAATGGTAATGGACCAAATTACCCATTTGACTGTTCAACTTACTGACAGATCAAAAAAGTTAAAAGCTCACTGCTACACCAAAAGATGAAACAGAGGCATGCTTCAGTACCTGTTTTTAGTTTAGTTTATCAGCGCTTGGCAGGTGAGCAAAGAAAAACTTAATTTCAGGCACTTCCCACTAAACAGCACTGCTGTCCAATAGGAACTCAAAAATACATTTAATTGGACAAAGGCTGAACGGTTAACAAAAATATTATCAAAATCGCCATATGGCCAAGTGGCGCATCCAAATCACAGGAGCTGTAATTTGTGGATAAAGGCAAATGTGTGACAATTTACCATATTACAAAAAAAAATCCTTGTGAACATATCAGTGAAAATGAAAATAACGATGCAAAAATTCCCGTAAAAATTGTGAATGATATTGCAATTACAATATCTATCTATGGCAGTATGATTTTTTCGCGACATCGTCAAGCTCTAGATTGACCTCTTTCAAACTGTGTAAAAATATTTAAGCTGGGGATGAACGTATACAATGAGAAAATGGGTGATTTTGCGAGCGTGCCGTGCGTGTCCGGTCGCGTACGTTACCTCCACCAGCTCATTGCTCCAGATGCTGCTGTCCAACTTCAAGCTCCGCACTTTGGAAATGTTTGGGCCAAGGGACCGGTGCTGCCCTGGCAGACGGAAACACACACACACACACATACACACAAGAAGAAACAGAGAAATTAACATAAGTGCACAAATACATAAACACATGAGCATAACATCACTGTCTGGTGCAAACTTCATAACTTCAATAGTGGTAATGTTTTAAAATTTAAATCTAAGGAGTGCATGTTCGCTTATGGCAAGGATTTTCCCGTTCTGGACCTGCAAGCTGACTTTCATTAAAATGCAGGTCTCATTTTGAAGTGATTTTGTGGTTTGTGTACTAATAAATTGTATAGATATTATACTTGAATACTGACAAATAAAATAATAACTCTAACTTTTCTGGTAACCATTTCTAGTGAAATAAATTAGGGTCAAATTAAGATATTCTTCCATTCGCTGTGGACCTCCTCGAGGGCACTCAAGGACCCCTTGTGGGTTCCCAGACCCCAATATGGAAATCGCCCCTCTATAGGAGAAAGAAATGCCGTCTACAACCCCTGGCTTCGTGAGGTCTGCTCAGCGCCGATCCAATCAATTAAAGATGCAGGGTCGTCGAGCAAAAAAAACAAGCCTGTTTTTCTGAGTTCCTGAAAAGTTCACGTGCAAAGAGACAAACGAGCACGTACATGGTTTACGCACAATCATGTCCACGGCGCGCACGCAAACACAAACACCAAATGTCAATGAGCGGATAAGCAGTAAACAGGCAGTTACAAGACAGAGAAACAGAGCATGACTGCAAGCTTATTCTCTCTCTCACAACAGACATATTTAGTCCCTTCAGCACTCCTAATTGGAAATGAAAGCACAGAATGAGGGCCATTAATTGCTAATGAATCATGAGTAATTCATTGTGTTTGTTGGTCGGCCTGTTTATTTGGGTGAATGGGAGGCTTCTGGGGTTGCTTATGGCCAGAGACAGATCACGCATGCATAAAAGATTAGAGAAGCTGTATGTGTGAATGTGAATTATTGTCTTGTGTGTAACTGGAGATAATTTTAGAGGATTTTGCATGATCTCATTACTGTCTTCTACGCTCAAGTAGAGCAAGTGTGTGTGTGTGTGTGTGTGTGTGTGAAAGTGTGGGGTGATGAGCAGGGAGAGGGCGTCCCGACACAGATACACAGCCTGTCACAGAAGAAAGAAACGGATGAAAAACTTGCCACATAGCAGATGAGGGTAATTCTTACTGGAGGAAGAAAAACCCGAAGAAATTAATATTACTGATTCAATAAATGCTGGTATTCATCATCTGTCTGGTCTTGCCATTCTCGTCTTGTTATGCTATATTTATATCACGTCTCTGGATCTGGATCTGTTACCGGACTACTGTTCATGCTGTCTTGAGTTACCTTCAGATCTAGTGCAGTGCTTTTCAAAGTCAGGGTCACGAGTGGGTCACCGGGGATTTTAATTGGGTCATCAAATCCAAAAGAAGAATTTTGTTCTTATTCATTTGAGACGGTCCTCATACCTGCAGTGCATATATTACCCAGATGGGGGAGCTAATATAAGTCTATGAGGCATATTTACTAATGAAACATTAACCACAGGTTGACCCTCGCAGTCGTGGTGGAGGTATATTATCTAACATGTGTAGCAAATAATATGCCAAGTGGGACTTCTGATCACAGTTTTCAATTCTAGGCAAACAAAAAATAAAATAATATAAAATAAAAAAAAAAAAGAGTGAGAAGTGAGAAGACACATAGATCAGAAATATTACATTGTTTTGATCATTTTCATTTCAATGACACTAAATTTCATGTGAGCATATTTTGGTTAATACAGATTTACAAAAACCTAAGCCATTTGATAGCACTTACAAGCAAAATAACCTCGTATTGCACACCTGTTATGTCTGGTCATTACTGATTTCAATATCGCTGAAAGTCAGAGAAAAACTTCAAATAAATACAAATTGATTATTCTGATAAGTCTGATTTTAGTGACACTGAATGATCTGTTAATATATGGCTGTGTGGAGAAAAACTAAGATGAAGAACAAGACAGTTTTGTGAATTTAAGTTAAGTCGGGATAGTTTGTCATTTTGTAAAGATGAACCAAATCGCAAACCCAAATCTGTGGAAAGCCTGACCTCTAGTGGTGAAAAGCAGGGTGCTTTGGGGTTTAGTTACTCTTTAAAAAAGTGGGGGTTCTAGTGGACAACAATGTTAAACAAGAGAATTATTTGGACTACAACAGAGAGCAGCCATAAAGTTGGGAAAATTACACTAGAAGAAGAAGAATTTTCTTACATTTCATGGGTATAATCCATGAATAGCAGGGCATACATTCTGGGGTTGAGAAAGACAGGCTTTGACTTTAGTCAGTGTGGTACCACTGTCCCAAACTTGAGTTTGTAATAAAGCGTTGGATCCTGACGTGCGGCGTCTTTGAAGGCACATTTCTAGCATGGGTGCCTGCCACATCGCTAATGCCATCCTCTTCCCATTGAGCCATACAGGACCACAGGACCATTTTCCACTTGTGTATAGGTAATGAAGCAAGGAAAGTGTGTGTGCGTGCATGTGCCACTGTGCGCACAGTGAGATTCCCACATAAAACCAGCCCGTTGTAAATAGCCTCTTTTCCCTGTTGGACCCAAAACAGCACATAAAAAGGGCATTCTCACCTCACCAGCTCACACAAAAAGCTTGCCTAACCCGCCAAAAAAATTTCAACCCCAATTAAAAACTTTCCCAGTGACTTCGGCGACACTACAAGGAGCACTTTTCCAACCCTCCTTACTTCTGTGGCATTTCGTTGGCTCGTTTCCCCTCTCTCAACGAGAGTCAGGAGAGACGGAACAAAGGAAAACAATGAGCCTTGCATTTTTGTGTTGCTATGGCAACTGTTGCCGGCAGTCGTCTCCGTGCGTTGTGTCCGGGTTTAAAAGAGTTTATTGCAATTACATGTGTGGAGAGGGGCCTCCTTGTCGTCAGAGCCGTGTCATTCTCGCTGGTGGTCATGTTTGACAGTGAGGTAGAGGTCAAAGGGGGCAAAAAAAGTGCGGATGGAGGGGAAGAGAACATTATTGCAGGAGTAAGATTACTGGGGAATGTGTGTTTGTATGACAAGAGCTAAAGCCTAAATTAACAGTGGAAAAAGAAACACCAACAGCCATGGGTGGGAGAGGTCTGTCTCAGGGGAGAAAGTCTGTACACAGCGCTCCGTATCTAAGCAAACAAGACAAACTGTTACGCTCTAAAGCCGCTACACATCAGAGAGCGTAGCTACCGACTATTTAAATTCTCCTGTAGCATCCCTCTCCCCTTTTTTCATTCTGCCTTGGCACCAAAAGAAGAAAGCCAATCTGGGATCATTTTTACCATTAGCCCTCTCATTACTTCGTTCCTCTTCTTCTTGTTCAGCATTTCTCTTTATTGTCCATGACACGAGAGCGCTAATTAAAAGCATGAGCCATCATTGGTATTCCGAATGGACTGCCGCCTAATTTAAGGACAGTGCAGTGTGAGAGGACAGCTTCCTCGTTGCAGACACTCACCCTCTCTCTCCCACCGTGTCGACAAAATGTAATATTAAATACCTCTGCAAATGAAATCATTTAAGGGTGTTTGAAAAGGGATGTCGGATATGTGATGCGTACCAATTACATGGGCTTTGCGGAGGCGAGGTGAAGGATCAAATTAAAACTTATGACTACGGGAGAAATCTAAGTCCTGTTGAAGGAGATGGAAGGAGATGGAGGGTGGGAAGGTGAGCGGGAAACGTGTGTGTGGGCAGTGTGTGCATGCAAGTATGCAAGTGCACACAGGAGGCTGCAGTTCCACATACAAATTAAATGCAGGACTAGTCACCTATATGACTAAATGTTACTGGCCCTGCTACTTAGCACCATACCAGTTGTTCAAATCTTTCTTTTCTTTTACTAAAATTTAATTCATTCTTCATTTTACTTGTAATAAAATGCGGCCTTGATATATAAACCACATTTTCCCTTAACTGCCACTGTGGGACTATGTAATGATACTGTGTCCTTGCCTAAAATGCTTGGCTTTTCAGTGACATTTCAAATATAAAGGCATGCTTGACCAAGCCTTTCAAATGGCCATTACCGGGAATA
>OMLB01062995.1:60332-80626 GCA_900302555.1 Myripristis jacobus | reverse complement strand
TTGGATCACCTGGGCAACCTAGTCGGCCTGACCTTTTCCTCACCCCCGTCCTCGATACGAGTTGCGTAAGCCGCGGCGGCCATTAAAATCTCCCACAATTGCGCTATTCATTTCTAACCGCCGCCATTCCTCATCCGCACCCAGGTTCTGTAACGGCTCCTCATTCCTGATGAATTAATGCGCGAGTGATGTGGAATATGAATGATATAGACAGCGCTAATAAGATAAAGAAATGTTTTCATCCACACAGTTTCTCCGAGTGTGAGTGAGGGAGAGGCATGAGGGATTTTTCAGCGCCTTCGCCTTGTGTGTGTGTGTGTGTGTGTGTGTGTGTGTGTGTGTGTGAGAGGCTCTATAGGTGTAAAGTATTAATACTGCACAAGTCTGGAGCCATCAGGGTTTTGTTGCAGGGAATTCAGTGAATAAATGCACCCCTTTGTCTCTGGCTTTCAACAGCAGTCCTAATTATAGTGAAATGTTATGCATAAGGGATGTTAACAATAACTGGCTATGCAAAATGCACACAGCCTTGTACTATATACAATATATATATATATTTTTCATGTTAGGCATTGAAACTCCACTAAGAAATATCCGCTAATTATAAAACATCAAATCTTCTAAAACTCCTTCAAGTAACTAAAGTCATTTAGTTCTGAAATATATATGTATATATGGTTTTTTTTTTTACTATCGAGGGATGGATTTCTGCTATTAATAGATATTTGTGAAAGATGTAATTTAGTAATACCTAATGTACTGTGGCTAACGACGAGTAATGCTTGGTCTGTGTTGTTTCTTAAAATATACGACCCCAAAATAATCAAGGACTGTCAAAAAGAGCTGCAAATGCAAAGAGCTGCAAATGATATCCATCTTAATAATCATTTGCTTTCCAGCTGAATGGCGGCAATACAAGTCATTTATTCAGACTTCTAATCTCATCATTCTTGAGTTAACAAATTCAGCCTTTTGTTTGGGAAAGTTCCAGGAGTTTTTAACTCCTCGGATGCCGGTTTGCCCAGAAATTTCCCCTTAAATGGCTTCAGCGTGAGTTTTTTTTTACCATACTGTATGACAATGACACATGCATATTCTGTATCTGCTAGTTGTTTCACTTCACTGAAGCTTATTCAAACCCAAGATGCCGTTGTTTTCAGGCTGCAGCATCACATCAAACAGAAAATATCTAGAGGTCTTGTGCATCATTTTGCACACCTCTCTCTGTAATCAGCAGGTCATAGTTGGCATCTTTGGAAACCTTTCTCCACCACAAGAGAAAATACTGGTTAATGCACAGCATGCATCAGCAAAACCACCAACGGGAACGGCAGGATTTAAATGCATCTTAACTAAACCATTCAACTCAACCGCTCCGTCATTATCGTTAAGAAAAATTACATGATTCATGGAAAATCGGTGAATTAGTGTAATTTGAAGTGGAAGTGAAATGATAGCACAGGTTATACTGCAGCGGCACACACACAGTGCAGCTTTGTTCTGCTTTGCTGATTCAGACTCGGCTCAAACCTCAGATCTAAAATCTCAAAGGTAAAAAGGGACTCAGTGAGACAGCTGTGTCTTCTACGCTGCGCTGTATATGCAAAACTGTAAATGAGTCTGCTCTCTAATGGCGATGCTGTACTGTATATCCATTTTGGGGAAAAAAAAAATGTATCTGAAGTCTTTCACTGCAGTATCCAAAATTACAGATGATCCTATCAGCAAAAACTATTGTGTAAGCAAAAGTCTTGAGGTAACTCATAAACTGTAAACCGGTAATGCGCTTTCCTTTCATGCAATGAGTGGATGTCGTATTTTTTAAATGGTGGAAATCTCCTCCTGGATTCGAAACTCCTGAGATATTCCCACAGAGTAACCATCATTCTTTTCTTGCCTGCAGATCCTGGCATACTTAAACGGTATATTCTTTGCGATGAGACAAACAGCTCGACTCTAAATGATTCAAGACGTGATGTGGCATCCAAGTAGGCTGATCTTACTCCGCCACCTTAATGTGGTGTATTGAGGCCATTATTGGGGCGTTTAGGTGCACGGCGGATGAAGGGAAAAGAAGAAGAAATGCTTAAGATATTTATTGCCCCACATATTTATTTTCACACTGTCTGCTTGTAAATCAGGACTTGAGAAGCAATTCAGAAAAAAATGGTTAATAATAGATGGTGAAAATGGAAAATGCTCCGAGTGTGACTGATGTGATTTTCGAGACTTACCAACACACATTGTACGAGCCGACGCGACAAATTATTTATCCATGAACAAAGATCATAAAACCCCTCGTTGTTCCAATATTAGTAATTCTGTCTGAAAACACTCGTGGCGGCGTCGAGGGGCTGTTCTCGCCCTGGATATCTTCATTAAGATCTGATCGACGTTATTACCCATGATATTGATGGCTGTGCCGCTGTCAGTCAGGTCTCACTGTTGATATATCACAGCGCGCATATGCCCGCTCCTCTTGTCCCTAACGACCACGCCATTGATTGTAGCTGCTTGCTATTCATTAGCTTAATGAATGGGAGCACGGGAGCGCGAGTCGGAGTCACGGCGGATTTTGTAAAAGGCCCTAACCTGCACATGCAAGCCGCACAACATGCTCCCCGTAACACGTTCATGAATATGGTCATGTGAGCCGCGCGACAGATGCCCCTCTTCCAGTCGTCCTGTCAACGGGAGATCTTCATTAAGACTTTCAAAAGGCGCGGCCCCTCTGGCAAACCGCAAACAGCCAGCAGCAGTCGCAGGAGCACTTCAGCAGCCAAGGAACTACTGTGCGGATGAAACAACATAACCCCTCATTCCCTGGCACCGCATTAGCATATTCTCGATTATTCATGCAGGCCCCGCTTTGTGAAATTGCCGCTTTTAAATTGTTTTAGAGGAGCGATCTGTCCCGCACAGGTATGTGATCTCGCTGAATAAAATATTTCTTGGTTTGCAGGGGAAGCGCCGGATTGTTTCATGTTAAGATATCTTCCAGGGGAAATGGATGAAAACAAGGAATACATTCAAAGAACCAAATCTGTTCTTGTGATATGTAAAGTACCTGTCTTCAAATGAGGGGCTACACGGATGGAAATCCTGCCTATACAGGGAAACCATAGGAATCGATGGTTCCCTATAGAATACACACTGCATCTTCCCCGTCTATGTGTGAACTTGTGAGATGTGCTTGTGTGTGTACACCATGTGACTATGCACAACATGTGTGTGCACACGTGTGTGTGTGTGTGTCATGTTAGTGGATGAAAGGGAAGCGGTCAGACTACAGTGTGATGAGGAAGAGCACTTCTGCAAAAGGAAAAATACACCCTGAAACACTTCTCCAACTGCAACTGACAAAATCCTGTACTGTATTTCTGGGTCCACTTTGTTGCTTTGTTGTGTATTTTTCTTATTTCCACTGATAACTGGATATCAGCTGCATTGAGGTTTTGATAGCAGATTTTTATTCCTTTTTTTGCAGCCATGTCAAACACCAATTGTGGATTTCGTTCCTCAGAATCAAAGAGCAACTGCTTTTTTCCAGACTGACAATTTTGCATCAGCATTACAAAAATCATACACAACTCACGGCGGAGATGCCAATTTCCCTGACAATAGGCGCAAAGCTACAATTCAGATCGTGAAATTGAGGACTATTTAGACTTGGCACGTGGACTCGGCCATTAAATGACCTGCTTCTTCCACTCGTCTGCCTGCTGAGTCTGAACGGTCTTCGCTCAAAGTGACGGTTAACCCTAAAACAACATTTGACCCATAAAACATCTTGACTCCGAGAATGTAGGTCAGTGTAGGATCGTTTTTTTAAGCACCGAGGTCCATGTAAAAAGCGTGGAATCCATGGAGTTGGAAATGTTAGGCAAATTCCTGGAAGTGTTTTAGCGTCTCATATTTTCTGCGAGAACAAGCCGCTTTTCATTGTTTGACCTTCAGCAGGGCGGAAAACGGCAATGAGTGGATTTAACTGAGGTGTGTAGCACAAAGCATTAAATTAACAAACGTATAAAATGAGATTTCTTCCTCACGTTTTACAGATTTGTAATGTAATGCACTTTCAATCATCCCTCGCCTGTTATTATTTTGTAGCTTCAATAGCTCATATGCAACTGGAAAAATTTGCTGTCTTGCTCCTTTTACGTTATTTCTATCTCTTGCTCACCCTCATGTTGGACTATTATTGGACCTAAACGCACCGGTATCGTGTTTTGAAATTGAATTTGATGCCAGAAAGCGCATTCCAATTCAATTTGTTTTCCGTCAGACTCTCAAAAGAATATGGTATGGAGCAGTACATGCGGCAAACGACGTCCACCTCATGGTTTTTTGTGCCGTTTGGAGCTTTTAGCCAATCACAGTGCTTAAAAACGGAAAGGTCCACTCCTTTGAGCCACATTAACATGGCCAGTGAAAACAGTTAGAGCTGCAGACGTTGTGACAGAAAGAAGAAATTAGTAATTCGATCTTATTTTCAACCCAAACGCGAGTGATAAAACTATGCATTCAAGGGAATTTCAGTTGTAAATAAACAGACATGACGTTATTATTTTCACATTATCCAGATGACAAACATTAGTCTATAGTTTGCCAGTCAGCTAGTCAGCATGGCAAGGCAAGTGAAGAGATGTGTAGCTATTTATTATTCGAGCAAAATTCAAGAGGGAAGCGGAACTGAGGTGATGAGGTGGTGTGTAAAATTAATAAAGCTAAAATAATTGTATCTCTGGTTGTCCTTATGACAGAGCTATAGCTGTTGGCGTTATCATAAAAGCGATGGCCATCTCCCGGCTGCTACTCTTGTACACAACAATATAATTCGTAAGCAAGTCTCACCGCGGTGCATTCATGTAGAACAGCGATAAGGAATGTCAGAGCCGCGTGGTTATCTGAAATTAATCAGCAACCCCTCCAGCCAATTACAGCCAAGTATTCATCCAGGCCATTGTGTTATAGTAATGGATGATGTTTTGAGAGCTGACTTTGTTTTCGTTTTTTTTTTGTCAGGCTATATTTCTTCTAGCAGGAGGAGGCTGAGACAGGTTTGAGGGATTGGACCTGAGTATTAGTGATGCTCAGGTGCAGTCACCTTCAGGAGAAGTGGTGGTACAATACACAGCAAGTGTTTGAAAGATAACGCTGCCCCTTGTATCAAACCACAGCAAGGACAGCGAGAGGAAGGAATGAGGAAGTCTTGATGAGGAAACCACAAATCCATTTTAATTTTCTGTACGCGACCTTTGAACATCATGGAAATCTCCCATGAAATTACAATAATTACATGAGAAATGAATTCAAGTAGAAGACAAAGGTGCGGCATGTCATCAAAGCTTTAATTTTAAAACTGTTTTGGGGTAATAAAGCTTCACAGGCACAGCATTATGAGCATCAAAGCAGGTATGGGCAAGCTACGCCTAGCTACACGTGCTGTGATTGGTCAGAAAAATCATTGCGCCTGTTGCCCCGTCACCCAAACAGCCTTGAAATGACAGCTTTAATACTCCTTACCCAACTCTAGCCCTAACCCTTGTATTTGTCTTGTATTTAGCCCAAAAACATATTGGGATTATTAGTTATGCGGCTTAATTTGTTTTTGAGGGTAATGAATAACACCATCAGCAAAGACCACATGAGGCCCCCCAAATCATGAAAAAAGGTGAAAATGTGCAAAATTACACATAGGGAGAGAGAAATATATTGAAATAATTAATATTGGCTGCTGCTTGAATATAAACATATATCAGTGTTATCTAAATTCTACCCATCCACACGAAACAACACTAACCTATTTATTGTATTACACTTAATGTTTATACTTGTATATATATAGGGGTGTGTATATGTACTTTTCTGTTTTATTTTACTCGCACAGTGCTGGAGTAGTTGCCATCACATTTCATTGCTGCTGTACATGTACAATCATGAATGTGACAAATAAAAATCTTGAATCTTGAATCTTGAATCTTAACCTGGTGCATTAAAATATATCCACTTCAAAAGGTGCTTCCAAAAAATGTACATTTTTGGTGGTTAAAATGCTTTGTTTTAGTGCAAATATTCATTTTCAGTTTTATTTGACTATGGACAAAATGAAATCGAAGCCCTTGTCAGTGCAATCTGATCTCAGAGAAACACATGAAATGACCACGATTTTTCTTAACAACGCATCGCATTGCGGGTTAAAATTACAAAGCCAATGCAAAGTCAGTTAGGAAAAATTATGTGTCACCACCACACAAAAGCATACGCACTAGGGGTGTACGGACGCGCCACTATTTGTGTTTGTATTTGTGTTTGTTTTGGGGCAAAATAATTCAGATTCGCATTCGGAAAAGAAGTGGGCGTAACTCTAACCAGAAGCGATTTTTTTTTTTAACCACAAACAAAAATAAAATGACTGAAATTCCTGCTTATTAAAAGTATACAGGTTTAGGAGACCAACTGTAACGACTCCGCATTCTGCAAATCAAAAGAAATCCAGCTGTGTGTCTCTCTCTGACCAACGTCTGAGTGGGGAGTTTCCCAGCATGCTTTTGGGCAGCGGATATTTACAGAGCCCAGTTCATTGTTGTTTGGCTCATGTTCCCTGTTTGGTTCTTTAGTTTGTGTGTGTGTTGTTTATCATGCGGTCTTTGTGTTGTGTTACTGAGTTTAAGGACAGTTTTACATCATTTCTATACTGTTACTGTTATTGTCTGCTCTTTTGATGTACCTCCATCTGCTTTATAATTTATTATATGATATTTATTTATGCTGCTTAAGAATAAAAGATTGGATGTTGAAGACAGTCAAAGCAGTGCAATCCCTCACAAGTAAACCCAGACTGTGAAGATATTACATTAAATATCTTTTTAGATATTTTTTAGAGAAATGTTCAGAAGGGTAGTTAAGTCGTCAAAAAGCCGTTATTCATTATTTGCCAAATATGGACTCGGATTCAGGTGCAGCCCTCGTGCGCACAAACATCAAGCTAATGTTATCATACTAACATTAGTTTTACATGGGACTTTGGTTACTCTCCCAAGTAGTCTCCAAAGCTACTTGGTTAAGGTTAGGCAAAGGTCATGGTTGATGTTGGCAAGCTTATGTTGGTAAGATTAACAAACACAGGTCTGACCTCGAGTTGGATTTTAAACTTGGGTTTATGGAGTGAAAGTCCTCCTACCTCCTAACATGGACTTTTTCATTCTTTATACTATCGGCAATTTGTGTGTCCAACATGACAAAGGATCCGTATTGACTTTGCATTGCATTATTCTCATGGTGCCGCACATAATTTTAACCCATTCCATAAAACCAGGGCATACTGCTTTGTTAAGAAAGTTGTGTTCATTTCATGTATTTCTGTAAGACCAGCCAGTGCCAGCAACAGTTTTTTTTACAAGGATACAAGTGCTCAGGCAATCTGTGTGATTATTTTAGATAATTTAGGAGGTTTATTTATGTCACCGTAAAACATTCTCTTGAAAAATGCATTAACATGTAACCTTTTACCCAAAATAAAGTAAATAAATAAATGAAACCGCTGCCTGCATGTATAGCTGTGTGAGTTCATGCCCGTTCTCAGGGGCTTGTCTAAAGTCATTCTGGGAAATGTAAGGAAATAACTAACTGGAGTTCAAGTAGATGAGGCAGGCTGAGGGAAAGTGGGTACACCAAAAAAAAAGTATTTTACAACACTTTATCACAAAATAACTCCTGTGCTGCCTTGAACATCACAGATTGATGATAAGGCCTGTAACAGCGTAATAGTGTCCCAAGGTGGATTTTTCCTTTAAAGGTCTGTGCCAGGCGGCTGTCTTCCGACGGGTGGCACCTCATTCCTTCTTCAGTACTCTTTGGCCGTGTCAGACCACCACTAATCTGTCTGCTCAATTAGTCAGCATCATCCTTTGCTCTGACGGCTGGGGCTGTGCCAAGCCTAATTATATAATGCTTCATATTTGAAGCTTATGTCCAAGAGCTTGTCATTTTTTTGCACTTTGCTCGGGGAACAATTTCATCATGCTTTCAGGGAGGACAACCTGCACGTAGCCTCCTATTACCAGACGAATGTAAAGATGAAGGGTCAAGAGCAAACTGCGCATCAGTTTTTTTTTCCTAGATAATAATCATTGCCGTGATGTGCCGTTTTTACTTTTCTCACCAATGAACGAGCATGGTCCGCTGGTTGCTTATAATGTTGTTGTGACTCAAGGTTATTTTAATGCTGCACTCACTGTTAGTCACTCTGAATAAAAGCATCAGCTAAATGCCCTAATTGCAAATGTAAATGCCTCCCTGTCACCCTCTAACAGCTTATAGATAAGGGTTACGCAACAGAGTTTAAGAAGTAGGTTGAACGCACCGCTTGATCATTGCACGGCTGGCTGGCATGCCAGCAGACACAAAGCGGTGGGCTTGAGACGACCGGAGACACATCCCAAGATTATGCAGCAGTAAAGTCCTTGTTAGCATTAGTGGCACCTAAAATGTCACTGATTCATCTTTGATTTCAAAATTTCAAGTTCAGGATGCTTAAGAGTTGAATAAGTGTGGGGAAAACGTGTAGTTAGCACGGCTAGAGGAATTACTAAATTAGTTTCTTCTTGTGTAATGTTAATTGTACGATATTTGGCCGAACTATTGTACTGCACTTGCAATGCATTTTAGAAATTCTGTTGTCTGTCCATATGCATTGCAATAGAAACTGGGCAACTGCAAAACATGAAGATTAAATTTCTCTATGATGAATTGCTTTATTTGACATTTGGCATGCAGTTTTTACCTGTAACAGCTCTGGTTCAGGTTTGGGTTAAGGTCGCGGTTAAGGTAAGAAAATTAAAACAAATTGGATGGAGATAGGGAAACATGGTGGCGACTTAGCCTTAGACTTAGGACTCTGGACAGTCATCAGCACCTAAAACAACAAATATGGGAAAAGTCGATGGTGCAGTCATATGTCCTGTAGTGCCTGTGATGGGAAAATTGCCCAATATGGCAACATCACACGAGCATACATTTTTCCACCCTGGATCAACCAATCAGGTGCCGCTATGAAAAGCTGAACACATTACACACATACCGCCGTCGGGCAGAGATTGAAGGCAGCGCTTTTCATTAGTTATCACACATTTCTAGCTTCCTTAATGGACCGCATGCTCCTGCTTAAATATGAAACACCTTTGCAAAAAAAAAAAAAAAAAATCAGAGCTTTACTCACGGCAGAAATTCTCTTGGTATGACTTGGGAGACAAACCAAGGTTGTCAGTGTTGAAGGCAAATTCTTATTCCCATCCTCCGTGCGATTTCATTGTCAGACGGCTAAATTTCCAGTTGTAGTTCAGGCCGTAGATACAAACTTAAACTGACATTGCACTGCATGCATGTAAGCTAAGCCTGGCTCTGGATTTGATTCAGACTGTTTGCCTGTCCTTCATGAAGGGAAGAAAGATGACAGACTATTGAAAAAGGACAGAACCCCCTTTAGATAAACATTTACACCAGTGATTTTACTCATGCCTAAGTCAGTTTTACCTCTACTTAAGTGAATTACTTATTTAAATAGAATTACAGCGTAGTATCTCTGCCTGAGTGGGATATCTTCGCTCTCTTTCCACCGCTGGCAAGTAAGGTATTGTGAAATTTAGTGCTGATGCAGCACAGTGAAATCAGCCTTCAAATGTGGTTCAAGGTTGTGCTGAATCCCCCCCCAGTGGATTTTATTTTCCTAGAGAAGAAAGTGGGTCTGATAGTGAAGTGACTCGGGAGGAGAATGGGGGAGATGGCGGGATGCAAAAAGCAAGCAAACCCGAGTTGGAGAGGAGCACAGATCGTGATGTACCTAAACAGGAAGCGCAGAGATTGGATAAGTGGATGATTGAATGGGACCAACTTTCCTCTTGTGGAGCACAAGCGGTTTGGAGAGCCGTGCATAAAAGTTTGCACCGCTGTGAGGTAAGTCGATGAACAGAATGAGAGAATATCTCCTCCTGAACTTTCATCATGAACTTTAAGACGTGGCCTTTATTAAAAACATTATGCAATAATCAGTCTTCATAACTCAACTTTAATTCTTGTCTTAGCTCATGGGGTCCGGCGTGTCCCTGGTGGAATTTAGCTCGTTCTTTTTCCTTTTCCTGCGGTTGGGCTTAATTAATGGGAATGTCCTACACCCTCTGTGCCACTCCCCCCTCCTTCTTGCTCCTCTGTTTGAACTCTGTGGACCCAGTTGTTAGCGCCTCACACCCCATCCTGATGTTTATGCACTGGAAACAAAGCCGGCGTATTTACTCAACTGTTTATGCTTTTATTTTTTTTTATAGTTACAGATTTACTCTGTGAGGTGAAAATCTGTTGCTCCCAAGGGTAAACAGTGACTGCTGGACTTTTTTTTTTTTTTCCATCTTCGGTCAGAGAATGACACAACCCAGCACAGAGAGGTATATGAGCTACTAATTCCAACATAATTCGACTGTGGAAAAAAAGGGGTTCACCTCAGAAAAGGGCAGCTTTCTCTTTGCACCCTTTGCACGATAGCGAAAGGTTAACCGAATGCTTGGGATCTTGCGGTCTTTCTTTCTGTGTGAGTTCACGGCCGCGGACAAACTGGCAAATGTGCATTACACATTGTCGTCCTCCATAAAACAAACTTTTGTTTGGGATTTACAAATAGCCCTCTCTAAAAAGAACAGAAGTTGAGGGGATCTATTTAGCTAAAAGCACTTGATCTACCCTTGGGTGCTGCAGTTCTCTGAAAACATCTTTCTAACCCAAACTCAGCAGGATGGCTGGAGGCTATTTCTCTCTCTCTCTCTCCCTCCCTCTCCCTCTCTCCCTCTCTCTGTCTGTACTGTATGTATATACATCACCTGTAAAGTATGAATTTCATTAAGTGGGTGCACACCACTGAATTTAAATATGTTATTCTCTTGCTCCAGGACAGTTTGGTCTGTGTTTGCCAGCTCTGTCTCTCATTGCAAGGAAAAAGGAGGAGGACTTTGCCCCAGTTCTTCCTATATGGAGCACTGCATGGACAGGCCCATAGAAAATGAATAGGAACATATGACTATGCACCGTGAGCGTTGAATCTGACTCGTTGAGATCCATGTGAGGTTCAGTGAAAAGTTTTGAAATCTACACATCTTTTTAATTTCCTTTACCTTATTACCTCCCTCTTCTTTTATGGCTCTACGGGTAATATAGAGTCCACCGGTGCACTTATGTAAGGAGCCGCAGGACAAGAAAAATCCAGGCAAACCCAGGGAGGGAAACATGCTTTACATTCCTCATCTATATGCAGTGTCCAAAAAAAATGTTGCGGAAAAAAAAGTTCACAACTTGAACGCTGGAGTTTGGTGTGTCTGTAGTCACCTTGGGAAAGCGATGTGAATTCAAACTAAGTGGCATGCCACTTTAAAAGCTCTTCAAAACCTTTGTGCCAAACAAATTCCTGCTCTTTTTTTTTTTTTTTTTTTTTTTTCAGCGAATATCTCCACTATTATACATTATCAATACCTCACACATTTGGTATTTAACAGTGAGAGAATGGCGGACACAAGGGCTTTCCCACTCTAAACGCAAGAAAAAATATGGCATGTAGTAACGTGAAATACTACACCTGTCATATATGCAATAACTCACCAAAGTGCGACGAAATGTCAGCTTGTACATGTAAAGCTGTGGATATAATGAATTCCTAGATAATATAATAAAATAACATGATTACATTAGCTGACATGATCACCCCCATAAAGCGTGCATCATATTTTTTATGTGATGATATAATAAATAGCTGTAATATAAGGTTATTATTGCATTATTGCAAAAATGTATTGCAAGTTACAATCCCCTCATGAAGTAAATGTTGACAGTCCGTAAAAGTAATGCACCATTACTTGACTATCCTGTAATTTTTTAACCATCTTGGACATGCATTTCAGAACATTTTGACAAGGTGATTGCATTATCTGGTAGTTATTAAATTAGTCATTGCTACATGGTAGGTTGTCATTTTTTAACCTGGTGCATGAGTATTGTGATTGTTGGTTTAATGATGTTGCAGCAGACAAAATTACAAATACAAGTTCAACACAAGTACATCATTGTGTACGCTGTAGCACAATGGAAACGCAAAAAGGGGAATCGTGGGCTCGGTCTCACTCCGAAGCCTGTCTCTGGAGTACCGAGGCCAAAAGTAGAAAGACGTTTGAATATTTAAAACAACATTTGGATCGTGGAGACACTGAGATGGCCACCCCGTAGATCTCCACGGCTGCGCCCCTCAACTCTGCACTCAGGCTAAGCCGGCGGAGGGGATAAGAAGCATCAGCTCAGACATCCATTCAATCCACTTGGACATCTGCTGGCTATTTGACCAAGAAATCCATATAAAAGCTTAAAAAAAAAACAGTTTAAGATAACCTCCTTCCATTTTGAATTTCTGTCAAATGACACCTCAGTGCTGCTCGACAGGATATTAGCAGCGAATGAAAGAGCGGGGAAATCTTGTTTCAGTGTTGCCTGCTGTTCCTGCTGAAAGGTTACATATACTATGACTGCCGTTATTGTTATTAATATTTTTTTCCACTATATGCGGATGGGTGTAATCCCAAAAAATAAATAAATAAATAAATAAAAATCTACCGGGGCTTAGTTAAGCAAAACATGTTCGTGTTAACACAATTCCCAGATGCTCCCTCCACTCAGATATTCGTGATTTTTAGCGCGGTGGTAGCAGCCGCAGAGGCAGAGCATCCTGTTTGGTAGTACGGTGCTGCTTTAAGTGTGATGTCAGATAATGAGAAGATTAATCATCTGGTAGAAAGAGCAAGCCCACTGCGCCCGTCTCCGGAGGAACAGGAGCTGCAGTGGGCTATAAAGAGAACGGTCGAGTCTACAGGGGGCTCTGTGCTCGCTCTCTCTCTCTCTCTCTCTCTCTCTCTCGTTCCCCCCTGTATGGAAAAGAGATACTTCTCCATCCAGGCCATGCAACAAAAGAGTCCTGAGACCCGGCCACCACTCAAAAGGCGTGTTGAGAGAAACCAATATCATTACTGGCAATGCAAGAGCATGGGCGCTGAAAAGGCCAGCGAGTGAATGGAGCCCGATGGGTTTTCACCGAGGTCAAGAGGGGCAGTGCGGTAACTATGCTGGCAGACTGCAGATGGTGGCGTCTCTTTGTTTTAGCCAGACTCTCATAACATTGTGTGAATGAGGCTTTTTTTTTTTTTTTTTTTTTCCCTCTCTCAAAATTGCTCACCTACACGAATACCTTGCTGTAGAGAAACCCTCGTATGAAAGCGGCGCACTCACAGTCCTCATTTTCTCACAGTAAACTGAATCTCCACGGCAGTGTAACGCCGCCGAACAATGCGCGCTGCAAGAATCTCCGTCTGAACGAGTTATTTTGTCCCATAATCAGTCTCAAATTCATGTTTTTCTTGAAACAAGTAAAGCAATCTGCCAGCGCGATGAGATAATCCCACTTGTCTCCAATGCGGTTTCAGGAATTTCTCTGGGAGCAAGTGTAAATGCACTGAAACCTGGCAGAATGAGGCAGATCAGTCCACTAGTATCAAGAAAACTACATTTGAATCAAGAAAATCCTGGAAACAAGTCGATTAGCATTCGAAACAAGTGGGATTATCTCATCACAATGGCAGATTTTTTACATTGTTTGAGGAAAAAACTGATTTTAAGACTGAATATAAAACCAAACGGCTTGTTAAGATGGAGATTTCTTGTATTGTACAGCGCAGGTTTATATTTTGTATGTGTCATTTCTCTACATTGCCCTGCGATGGACCGGCGACCTGTCCCGGGAGTTTCCCCTGCCTTCCGCCCAGTGAGCGCTGGGACAGGCTCCAGCAACCCCCCGTAACCCTTGTGAGGATAAGCGGTTTGGAAAATGAATGAATGAATGACCTTTTCTACATGTCTTGTCCTTGAATCCATCTATTAATTATTGATTTGTGTCTGAGACCATGCACCTATTTTTGTGCGAGGTGCATCCACACACCAGCTCACTTCAGAGGCTGAAATGTAGATAAATTAGACTGATGTCAGCAAAAATCAGTGGTGGAAAGAATACTAGAAATTGCTATTCAAGTAGAAGTATTGTTACTATGCTGATATTTTACTTAAATAGAAGTAGAAGTACTGTAAGTGCAAATACCGTAAGTAAAGGTAAGTTTAGTATAAGTTAAAATAGGTCATTTCAAATCTACTCAAATTTACCGAATCACTTGTAGAAGCAATAACTGTGATAGATGAAACCTTTTCTATGAATTTTTTAAAGGAGTACAGAGATCGTTTTGAGTTTTTTCAGTGGGAAATTTGGAGATTAGAAAGAAAAAAAATCCACCGGCAGAGGAAAGCTAGATTATTCTTCTAAAGTTTCCTCACTGGAATGCTCCACAATTTCTCAGTTTATGATAATCAGGTTTAAATATTTATAGAGAGCCAACTGAATTTGTACTCCGTAACGGATGTCATTTAAATTGCAGTTTAGTAGAACACTTAAGCAAACATGTACATTAGTAAAAGTAAAATAAAGTACCGACTCAAAAAGTACATATACACAAAAAGCTTCGCAATTACAGTAATGGTAGTAAATGTAATTAGTTACTTTCACCCCTGGAGATGTCCATACAAATTTATTAACTACATTTTTTTTGTGTGTGTGTGTGTTGTCGACCAATGAAATTTCCCTCTTTGATGACCCCCTGCGTACACAATATACCCCTTGATGCTGATACAGTGAGGAAATATTGAGCAATATTGGTATTTTTGTTCGAGTCTGTCTGTAAAAACCTGCTGTGCAATTTCAGTTTCTTTGCATATTTTATTTATTCAGATAGGTGTTGATTTATGTGTGTTGTCAGTCTTTTCAATTCTTCACATAAATGCCCATCTAAGACTTTCCCATCCCGCTGAATAGGGACATGGTGGGTCTCCCTGCCTTCCTCCGGGTTTCGGTGGAGAGGTTCAATGAGACGTCTAAATGCCTTTTGAGGGGATTTTCCACCCCGCTATGAATAAAATTCTCGGGGGGAAACACTGAATATTTGTTTATTTTCCGCATGTCAAATTGTTAAAAGTCCCATCAGTCCTGGTGGTGGCCTTCAAAACCCATCCTGGTTGAACCCTAGAAGGCTACATAAATGAAGCAGTGATTACACCTGAGTAGAATCCGAGATACAGCGGTGACGCCTCAGGAAATCAAAGACACGGCATTTATCTGGGGGGACTCTGCCAGCCATGTTAAATGGATCGTAATCACCAAATAAGTCGCTCTCACCATGTCCTGATTTGGAGACCAGCCCTCACGCCTTGGACTGTCAACCCTGACGAGCTCAGAGTCGCTGTTCTATTAATGCTCTCAAACAAACAGGTTACAACAGCAAATGCACTGTGAGTCACACAAAGTCTCTGGCAGTGGCACAGACAGAACTTTCTTTTGAAATGAAGATCAAAGCTGCGTCGGCAGCGTCGGGGCCTGGCGGTGCACAGAATATTCATGAATACGAGACATCTGTCAGCAACTAGACAGCGTTGCAGGCAAGGAGGGAGGGAGGTGACATTTGTCTCCCCAACAATGAGGGATGGGCTTCAAATAGGAAGTAAGTAAACACCCTGAGAGCAAATGCACGGCTGCTTTAAGTTCGCTCAGAGGGTGTTTTGTCTTATTAGGACGGGAAAACAAAAAGTGACTGCGAGGATTCCGGGCGCTAAGTCTTACATGTTGCATGAATCACGACAGTTTTGCTTAATATCCGTTTCACCGTGCGATTGTACCATTATTTATATGACCTTTTTTTTTTCTAAAACATTCATCTTCCTGAGTCTGCAGAACATTGCCCTTCCTCTCGGCACTGTGAGTTGAATTTAAAGTCACGCGCAATGTCATCACAGACTTAATTTTCATATTAATAAAGATCTTTTGCATAGCACACGCAATTGTGCCTTGTTTAATAGCCCGAAAAGTGGACGGGGGACGAGGAAAGACTTGCTCGGGGGTGGCGTGCCACTTTGGTCTCAGGTTCGAGAGGTGATATTTATAATGGAGGCTGGCCGGTGGCAGCAACAGCTCTACAAAGCAAAACACACACCTGCTGGGAGGCTCATATGTCTAAGGGATGCCAGGGGGTCGGTGGAGGTCACATCTGGACTGGTGCAATATCCAGCCACTGACCATCCCATCCCAAGATAATATGAAAAGGCTTGTCTGCAAAATGGGAGCATCTAATTCCTATTAATCTCTTTGTTTAATCTATTTTTCCCTCTGTCCTCTGTTAATCATGGAAGCAAACTTATTGAATAATATTTTTATAACCTCAGTATGTAATAAATGCCGGCAGTCACCAGTTACCTTATTTTCCAAGGTCTTGCGTTCTTTACCCAGGGCTGTATCTGTACCCACAAAGTGTTCAGTTTTCACTTTTGGAGCAAAATCCCTCAATCATGTTCAAGCAAGTGCACCTTTCCAGGAATTGTGCTTCACAAAATATGTTCGAAACTACAAGAGTTCACTCAGTAAAGTGTAGCTCTAGTCACCAGGTGTCTTGTCTTGGCAAACAAATCTGGACAGGAACAATTCCAGACCTCAATTAGTAAAACCCTTTTTTTCACGCAGCAGGAGAAGGGAGAATACTGAGGCACTGCCTGCGTATCCCTCCTTCTCTGGTGCTCGGACTAAAAACAGGTTTTTCAGAGGTTTTGAATCACCGCAACAATGAGAAGTCAGAATCAGAATCAGAAATACTTTATTGATCCCCATGGTGAAATTGGGTCATACATTCATAACTGTACAGACAAAAAATATAGGCTGTTAGGCCCACTAGTATGTGAGATTAGCTGCAGACAGATACACACATGGACAGATACACACCACTAAACGCATGCTCCTCCACAGGCTGCTGCTGGAGATGGATATTAAAAATATATGGTTTCTATCAGTGGTATTACTTGAATCTAATTCTGGCTCAGAGAAAAATCTGAATGGCATTGAGAGGTTCTTGATCAGGATGAGGCAATTTCAGAACTTAACTTCAGCTGAATAAACTGGAGGAGCAATAACTCCAAAATGCCTTATATATCTACTCGGAAAAAAATGCTACTTGCAATTAAATGGTCAAAAGTTGGATAACTGCAGATAATTCCTAACCTCACGCCGCCAGCTGATCTTGTGAGTTCATTTTCTTTTGACTCCTGGCTTCGCTCCAACCAAAGTGTTACTGGAGCCCGCAAAACGAGAACAATCAGCGTCCTTTGAGGAGCGCCAGGCGTGGTTTAGGTGACAGTGAGAAGATATCAGTGTATAGTGTTGCCAGATGAGGCAGTTTTCTGCCCAGTTAGGCAGTTTTGAGTTGCAGTGTGCGGGGGAAAATGGGCTTGGATGGGTGAGGTGGATTTGGCTGGTTTACCATGACTTTGGTGGGTTTTTAAATACATTGAAAATAAAAAACTAAACATATGATATGAAAACTATGATATGACATAATTTTTATTTACTCAGGTGAGAGGAGATGAGTTACCATCATTACCACCCAACCGGGCTTACCCTACAAACACACACACAAGCAATCATGTTGTTGCAAATCTGTATTTTCATTGCAACAGAAACTTCAATGCTTCAGTTGCGGTGCTTGCAACATCATCATTATTTATTTGGCTTTTCTTTAACCTGCTTCATATAAGCCGTAACTGATTTTATGGGAATCCACAGTGCGCTTTACTCCTGTTGGAATCATTGGAAGCAGTACTTGTGTTATTTCTGTGTTTTTCTATTTTTCGCCTTCTTTCAAATGGGTACCGCCGTCTTTTGTAAGTGCAACTGTCTGCCACGAGGCACACACGCTGCTTCACATGTGGCAGCTGGAGGATGTTCTGTCTGTCTGCCTCCCTTGTTTATATCGGGGTTCAGCACCACATTTCCGTCGTGTCTCTGGTTGCATGAACTCTCTGTGTTGCTCGGCGGTTGTTGAAGTGTGCCTTTGACATAATTTCACGTTCCATGTCAGGATAATTGATGGTGACAGTGTCAAGAGACCAAACAAATTCATAACCAGCAAAGAAGTAGTTGCCAAACTGCCTTGTCATACTATGAATATTTCATAGGGGTATACAAACAGCATGACATCGGGGTACACAATACTCCCGTTACTTTTACATAAATTAATTACCCCCTCTAAGCAATTAGAATTTCTGATTAGGTAAACAATAGGCATGAAATGAGTTTTGTAAAAACTTTGCATCCCCCACATATGTGTCTCCAGTGAGCAAAAAAAGATGAATTGTTTATGCTTTGCAACCATATAAAGACCTCGAGTGGGCTGTGTTTCACTTCCTCTGCCAGTACAAGCAAACACTGTTCGAACTAATGTAAGAAAAGAAGTGCAGGGATGATGATGCAGAGGGCTGCAATCAGACCTCCAGCCATGGGGGGGGACGTGTCGCGTTATGCTCAAAACAGTCCGTGTTCATACCAGGACCGGTTCCTACCACATTTGTCTAAGCATCCGTCCATCCATCAGTCCATTTTGACACCTTTTGCACTTTTCCGCGGGATGATTTGTGCAGATGAAGTTTCTGTAGGCGGCGCTTTTTTCCTTGCCCAGCCAACCATCATGGCTGTCATGGCTCATATGCAATTCCAAATAAATCACTGATGCTGCATCTAGCAATTTAAAATGCATCACTTCCTGCGCAAGAAGACCTATGTGACACTTGGTATTTAGATTAGACTCCTATGCAGGGTCCTTATTTTCATTCAACAGGAGACCCCACATCTCTCACATCAATTCTGAGACCTATAACCGATACGCATCGTCGGGACAGACTCTGCCCCCGGAGCCGACCCGTCCCACACCCGCTGTCCCAGCAGCCTCACCGATATGTGTTAAATTAAGCATCAGCCAAGTCCGGTGGGTGTGTGGAGGAGAAGGACAGGCTTCCTCAGAGCTCCTTGAGGTCTGGAATAAAAATGACATCCACAACCACCACAAAATTTTCAGTGCCGTCGTTGTTGCTCAAACAAACTCTGCATCTATGGAGCGACACACTCTACCTCTGCATGCCTCTCCAGCCACCAGTGCAGTGGGGGATCTTGGGAACTGGTGTTTTGTCTAATAGCAAAATCTGTTTCTTTGCATTTTTCTTATTATATGGTTCGATTGTGTATTTTTTTCCCCCTGTAAGTCATTTGTGATAGGTGGATAGTTTGATAAATAATAGGCTAGAGGACATTCAGTGCCATTATGCCTATACCTAAACCACAGGACAGTCTGCGGTTTATAGTTTTGAAGTTTATTTATCTATTTTGGACAGATTTCTGTGTAGATCTGTGGACGACCAACCTGATGCAGAAGAGCGGATGTAAAAAATCACTTTATGATTTGGCTGAATCAGTATTGCATTATCTAAATCAGCAATAGAAAGTAGGCCAATTGGCTTTTTTTTTTTTTTTACATGAAAATGTCATTGATTAGTAGTTTAAATTGTCTTGAGAGTTGGTTGGGAATATAGATGACAATGCAAACATAACTGAACGTTTTTCTCCAGCTAAAATCAAAGATGCATGCTTAGCAAAACCGTTTCTCTGAATGAATAAAGTCTCAATGTCATCTGGTGATCTATAGCACTGAAAGGAATTTTTTTTACCATATAAAAACCTCATGGATTATTGCTTTAAATTAAAAAAAAAATCTATAAGCTCAGGGACCTTTGTGCCTCCGTGATGCATAAGCGTGGCGGTGCTAAAATGTATAGCCACTTTTTTTCTGTTACCACTCCCACCCATCAGCCTAATTAACACTGAGCTACACAGGAAGACGGTGTCACAGTACATCCACCTTCTCTCAGCAGCATGCCCTCCTCCTAAACTCTCACTAAACACTGGACACTGCAGTCTGAATCCTAACAAGTGGAAGAAAGCTGCCTCTTTAATTCCATGGCAGTGGTTTCCTCTGGTGTTCCTCCCTCTTATTTTTTTTCATTGCAATGATGTATATGCATGAGGAAGTGTTGCATCAGCCTCAGTGGCAAAAATTACCCATAAAGGACTAAGGTCTGATATGACAGGGTCACCCATCGCATTTGTATTCATGAGCAGTTAAATGAGTGAATTGATGAATAAATGCATAACAAGAATCCACTAAATTGTTACGTAAATGTCAAAGGATGCGTGATCCGCTGGAGCTTTGTGATTCCAATTCAGGAGAGGGGCAACGAGTTGATTGACTGTGGAATGTTATAAATGAAAAAAAAAAAAAAATGGGGAAAAAAAAAAAAATTTT
>OMLB01062995.1:43841-60312 GCA_900302555.1 Myripristis jacobus | reverse complement strand
ATAAAAAAAAAAAAAAAAAAAAAATGGAAAAAAAAAAAAAAATTCTCCTCTCCAGTTGGGGAAAAAACACACCGAGCTCCCCGCCTCAGACTATGATGAAGATATTATTAGGTGGTTTTGAAACGTGTCTGCTGAACTCGAGTGTACAAGGGTCTTTTGAACAAACTACTAAAGAGTCCTACCTAGACTATCTACAGAGCAGCGTGATATTGTGCACAGCAGAAGTCAGACGACGGTGTTATTCAGCGTGTTATCTCCCTGTTTAGTCCTTTGTGTCTGCTGGGATGGAGACACAGGGCTGTGGAATATCCAAAGGCAATCTGCTTTAACAAGATGGTTCGGTTTGTATACATGCTTATCACTGAGCCAGGCAGCGGGAGCAGCATTTGACTGTTATTATTTAGGATAAAAGATGCCTTTGATCAGGTCTCCGGTGCTGTGTAAAACCCAGCCTAACCTTATTGCAGCAGAGTTTCTGCCACAACCTGCGCCAGGCGTCCATGTCGCCACGTCCCGTTCCTTTAACAAGACACGGGCTTTTATGTGTGCATAGGCTATTGTACTATGTACCGGATAATTGTGTGAATTATTTAAAATTCAACAAATAGCCCCCCTCCTGATCTTTTGAAATGAATCAGCCCCTTGGTTTAACTTTTATTTGTTTGGATTAAAGCCCGGATGAAAATGAGTTTTTTTAAGATGATTAATGCGAAATTGGTGTCAGCGCACAACTTATGCTGTGATAATACAAATGAAAAGAGAAATCTTTATGATTTATATGCATATTTTATTATCAAAGTTGAGCTCTGGAGGCACTGATCAGACAGCGTTTAAAAATTCATGAAATATTGCCTAGCATTAGCCAAACTCCTGACATCAGGGTCCTCCCATTAGAGAGGGGTTTGAAGCCTGGAATGTGCGTTTAGTGAATGTCCACCGGCGGATAAAAGTGGCGACGGCAGCCTCCCATGACCTCTTGATTGGCCACGGCAGACAGGCCCAGCCGTGTGTGTGTGTGTGTGTGTGTGTGTGTGTGTGTGTGCGTGTATGTGTACACAGCTCTTCAATCAATAGCAATAAAGTCACAGACCTGATTGCTGGACTCACCAACGCTAACCAAGTGCATGTCGATGCGTGTCATGCTTCTCTCCAGGTCATCCAGCCATCAGACTTTGTTCAACACCGGCTTGAATTCTGCTCGTACCTCTGATGAAGGCACAGCTTGTCTCAGCAGTTCAGCCGAGCCTCACAGATCAGCCTCAGATTGGGATGAAAAATTAATTTGAACACCTCCTCAGTATACATGTGTTTATTATGAGGGCAATACAGGCAATGGGCTGGAGTCAGTACTTTGTGCAGAACTTCAGCGGATGATTTAAACCACATTAGGCCATTAGCAAGACTAATAATAAAGACTGCCAGTAAAGCAAAAGCACCATTTTACCACTGTATCAGTCAACTGGAATTAAAGTGATAATCTGTGATATTTTAGCATAAATAAATGTGCAATTTCGCAACGCTCTATTGCTGATTGATAATACACAATAGTGAGCGAACCCATTAACAGTTCATTAAAGCCTTTACAGTCACTGTTTTAAACCGCCAGCGCTGGGTTGTGTCTGGCACACAGGAAATGATGCGTTTTATGTTTCCTGCAGAAGCAACAATGGCTCATTTGGAGTAAACAAAGTCCACTCAGGAGAAGTTCGCTCGAGCACCGTGTTGGTAACTCCTGCTGGGCCGTATGTTTGTGACTAACAAGACCAGGCTTCTGTTGTTTTGAGCGGGGACTTGTCTCTAATTACAGTTCTGACGTACACACAAGCGTTTACATTGCATATTTAGGCGAACTGACGATTTGTATACGGCAAAGATTTGCTCCGAAGGACACTTTTGCCACAGAAAAATGTTTTGTTTCACCTGCTGATTCTTGTTCACTTATGCCATCCGCTGTTTCGCAATACAGCCAGATAACAATATGCAAGACAGCTCTGCTATTAGTCCCGTACACTGGTGATTATCATGGTAATTGTTAACATATCATGCATGCTTTGCACAGCGGGGAGCTGATAGCAACATTTGGGAATGTCATGCTATTAAAATGTTACCTCAAATTTTTGTCAAAGTTGTATTGAGTGTTGCAGCCCCTCTCTTGCATCACCTTAACCCTCCTGTCATCTGCAGCAGGAGGGTTTGCATAAATACAGCCCTCTCCTCTCTGTCCTAAACCCCCTCCCACCAGACGAGCACAGGCACATGCAAGGCGATGTCAAAGCGAGCGCTGATTTGACTGCATATGCATTTGTAGAACAGCCAATAGGAACGCCCCACCATCTGAAATGACCCCTGATTGGCTAGAGTTTCCCATCACAGGCAATATTTTCTAAAACCTCAATAAAGAGCCAAGAGGACGTGCAAAAGTCTAGTTTTCTCCCAGACCACTTGAATTGCAATGCGCTGAAAGGTTATTATGGAATTTTTGCCCAGTGACACACACACACACACACACACACACACGCACAATCTGCCTACCCCAGTGTTAATAGTTCTTTTATGCATAATGATGATGACACAGTCTTTGGTAAAAAAAAAAAAAAAGTCTGGGACACATTACTGCCTCTAGATGTAGAATTCATTTACAAAAACATTACTGAATAATGATAGTGAATGTAAAAAGGACAAGGAAGATAAAATTTCATAGCAGGCTTCAGATGTTTTTACGCAGTGGTTGATGGTTTTGACCTAAGATCAGCAAAGCATCAGTCCAACCCTTGTCATTTTGAAACTTTGAATCATCTTGGCTGCAGCGTTTTGGCTGTTTTTGGTCTGTTTACACTCGGTTGCAAAAGCCCACATTTTCAGGGCAGATATTCCAGCCTGGACCTCACAGGCTGCCTCAGATGTGGTCAGTGAGTGTGTAAGGGACAAGGTTTTGGCCTTACTGTGTTGCAGCGGCACATTGTTCAGCCTGAAGAGAGACACAACCTGCTATGCTTCAGCCGTGCCCCCCACCTCAGCTGTCTCTCCTCAGCCTTAGTGGACATGGCAGTCTGCTCACAAGCATTTTCCTCCAGGGGGACATTTCCCCCCCGACAGCACTCTCCGTGCCCCGGCATGGATCAAAGCCATCCTCACAGTAAATAAACATATCAAAATGGCCAACAAAAGAGCCGGTAACTGCTCTAAAAAAAAAAAAAAGAAAAAGAAAAAAGAAAAAAGGGGGAAAAGAGGAAAAAGACTTGAGAAACAACAAAGTGAGGGCTCTTGGCTATCGGATCAGAGAGGCAGGAGAAATGCGACGGCCGTGGTGTGAAGATGTGAAGGTAAACACGCAGGCAGGGAGAGGCTCCGGTGCTGCTGCATGGCACTCAAGGCCAGAAATAATGATGTCACCCAATAGCCAGCACGCACACACACACACACACACACACACACATTGGAGAGCAAAATATATGGTGCAAAATATTGATGCATGGACGCTGGCTTTGAAATGCACTCAAAGTCAACAACAAAGACCCCCTGAGGGGCTTTTAGTGCTAAATCGGCAGGTATTTTTGATGGACAGCTATTCTTTAAAACATGCCATTTTGCTTCATGTCAGCCATATTCATGAATTATCCATCGCCAAAGATTGGATCGGTGATTTTTTTTTCTCCCCAAATTATTTGACATTGTAATAAGTGTATATTATCATGTGCTTGATGATAAAAAAAAAAGTTAAACCCATTTTATAAATGATGTAGAGTATTCAGCAGGATTGCATGTTACTCCTTAATTACAGGCACTTATGGTGCCAATAATGTTGAGTCACCCTTTTCATCATAGCATAAATGAATTATGGGTTGTTGGAAAAGCACTGGTTTTCAATAGACAATTCTCAATTTCTTTCTCCTGCACTTTGTTTTGCTATGAAAGTAAATCAATTTATGCCCAACATATAGGTGACACTGTACACAGTGTGCCTGGTTACCTTCACACGGGCAAATATGGAAATACAGTGGTCCAACTTACCAGGGCAAAATACGTCGAGCTGTATTATATTTATCAAGAGTGAAAAATTCACCGTGATGTTTAAGAACCGGAGCGCCGCATGTGGTTGTCCAAGCCTTCAAAATTCCATCAGTCTCCTCCATTGTTCGGAGCCCCTCGTGTTGGGTTTCTTTTTAATATGCCAATGAAATCTGGGTGATTCAATTCAGACGCGGCCTCATGCCGAGGCTGTGGTGAAGACCAGGGGGTGCTTTAATAGTTTCTGACAGGGAAATCAAAGATCAAGATGGAGTGCTGTACTAAATGGCAGGTCTTTATTAATTACAGGGCAGGTGGGTTTCAGTCAGGCAGAAATAGTGGCTTGACTTGTAGCTGCATGGAATTTGGCTTAATAATTAATGAAGCAGAACCCACTCCCTGCAGTGGAGGGAGAATAACAGTTATAAAACGCACTTTAGTTATGATGAAATACGGTGGAAGTTTAAAGACATATTTCCATGTGCCACATGCGCGATACATTTCCATCACTGCAAATGATCAGCCCACTCATGAGCAATTTGAGGGCTTAGTGAGCGTGAGATGAGATATCTGTACAACAAAATCATGCAAAGGGACATTTTTCCTCTCGCTTTAAAATCTTCACCTGCAGTGATAAATCAGATCACTGTTGGTGCAATTAATGGGTTGAGTGAAAGCAGTGTTTTTTATTACTCCTCCTAGGACATCTGTAATACAGAAAATGAAGGCTGGTGCTGGATCCTGCAAAGAAATCTCCATTTTAACAAGGTACATTCAGTGCTGAAACACTGTTTTTCTTCTGAAGAGGAAAAATCAAATCTGCCAGTGACATAATCCAACTTGTTTTCAAAGCTATAATCAACTTTTCTTGAATCAAGTGTTATTTTCTTGATACCAGTGGGCTGATCTGTTTTATTCTGCCTCGTTTCAACATATTTTCACTTTTCCAGAGAAATTCCTGAAGCATGTGAAACTTGCAGAGTCCCTGAAGGGATGTGGTGCGGAAAATGTGTGTGGGGGAAAAATCCTGCATTCCTGTGCAAAACTTTGTGTTCTCCTGAGAAACTTTGCATTCATTTGAGAATGTGTGGTATTCTCCAGCGATATGTTTGAGATAGGTGTCAAATGTCAAAGCTCCCAAGGTCTTTATTTAATTTTATATTTTGATGAATTTAATGCTGGCTCAGAGCATGAAAGCAGTTTCTGATTTTTTGTTCCTGCTTGTTGCGACACAAATGGTGAAACCGCCTCAGTCCTCTTGGGATGAATCCACGACTACATCCACATACATGATGTACATCTACATGTAGTACAACCTGTGTATAGTGATTCTGATTGGAACCAATGGATGAGCGGGCTCTGCTTTCAATTAAAATGATTCAAATCAAGCTTGATATGTGCTGTGGATGTTCATCCGCTTTAGGTCAACTATCCCAAGTGGCGTTACATTCAATTACAGTGCATAATGACTCCATCGAATGGAGTCAGACAAATTAATAAGAGCAAAAGTAATGGCCGTGGAACACAGGTGACTGCTAATTCAAACTGAAGGTGGCAGGTGCTGCCTCGGATATTTGATACCATTCCCTACTTCGCCAGATATGAAATAAAAGGGAATTTCTGTTTTTCTAATTATGTGATTTTTAGTCACATTTCCAATTTTGTGACAGATTAGATCTCATGCCATCCTCCCTTTCCTCATGATTTTAGTTTATTCTGTGCACCACATGTATGGAAAAGATAATATCACTGCAAAAATCTCCATCTGAACAAGTTATTTAGTCTCATATACTGTCTTTAAAGAATATTGTCCTCTTTGAAGAAGCACACCGGTGATTTTGCATGTTTGGCTCAGTATCTACAAAATGTATATACTTCACATCTTTTCCAAATAGACATATCTTAGAGCTCTGATATCATTTTTCCTCCCTTTTATCCAGCCACTGGTTTCCATTCACTCCACTGCGATATGAAAATCAGCTTTCAGAGACTTAAAACCAGTCGTCCACATTCGTTTTCAACATTTGTTTTACCCAGCTCGTCATCAGTTGCACGGCTTATGTGCAACAACTTTGCTCGCTGCAGAAAGAAGAACATTGTAAAGTGTCTGTTTCAACCAAAAATTCAAATTTGAAACTCAAGGGATTTTGATTACATGTTATAAAGTCTTTAGTATCCCCAGATGATTTGCTAAATGGTTTATTGTGATGTAAAATGTGGGTAAATTGTAGTAAACGGGTCAAACATTCAAAATCACTGGTATGGTCCTTTAAATCAAATTTAAAAAATCTGCAGGCGGGTAATAATAATCCCACTTATGATAATCCTACTAGTTTCTAATGCAGTTTCACTAGTTTCAGGATTTTTTTTTTTTTTTTATGTGTTGAAACAAGGCAGAATAAAGCAGATCAGACATTTGATTTAAGAAAATTCTGTAAACAAGTTGATTAACATTGAAAACAAGTGGGATAATCTCATCCTACTGGTAGATTTCATTAAAAATCTTATTTTAAGGAAAACAATTTTAACACTGAATATGAATCTAAATGATGTGTTAAGACGGATCATTTTGGTGCCATCCACCCACTCTTTCCTCTTATATACATTCAGAGATGGTATAGCTGTATTTGAAAATTGCCAAGTTGTTTAAATCTTTGTTGTCTACTGATTTATGTGTTTGTAGGGGCTCGTGTCCCGCTTCAAAATGTTTGGCTCCACCACACCCCTGCAGTTGATTACCATGTTAATGTACCTGCCCCGAGCCTGACAAGGAGCAGGAGGGCTTGTATGTTCGAGT
The DNA here is from genome assembly GCA_900302555.1 of Myripristis jacobus. Taxonomy (NCBI): domain Eukaryota; kingdom Metazoa; phylum Chordata; class Actinopteri; order Holocentriformes; family Holocentridae; genus Myripristis; species Myripristis jacobus. Next base: position 53,507 of record OMLB01062995.1, on the reverse strand, counting down.
CAACCAGGGTTAATTCCCGGCCAGACAGCTGGGAGGCGGCCACACACGGGTTCGGCGACCCCTGACCTCTGCGGCGCTCCGTCCAGGGCGAGGGCAGCGAGCTCCACTCTGCTGAGTTTGGTGGAAGCCGAGGAAACGTTGACCCAACCGCTCTGGATGGATTTGCCTCTCTGCGCCTGGGCTGCGCTTCCTGACTGATTACCGCTTTCCGAAGTAAAGCAGACCAACCTTCCTCTCAAACGTAAACACATATGGTGCGGATTTGTATCGTATAAAGGCGCACATTCTTCGCCGCTTAACTGTTTTGGAGACGGCATTATCTTGAATTCCCGATACAGTATTTACGTCTGGCATGCCAAGCCACAGCGGAGCCAATGAAATGACAAAATACTTCAAACAACAGCTGTCCCGCAAGTGGCTACAGCAAACAGGCTCGCTCCCTAAATGCCGGGTTATTGTGTGCCATTTCAAGGAAGAGGCCATTAGGCGTTCACCTGTGGGCGGCGGGGAGAGCGGAGATGAGGAGTGATGGGGCTGTCGCGTCCGGCGGCGCGCTGGTTCCTGTTTCTGTCGTGGTCCTGTGTCCGCTGAGAGCCACAGACGACTTACTCTCTCTCAGGTTGAGGTGTCCATTTATCTCAAGGAGAGATGTCAGGGGTGTGACAGATGGGAAGAGGGCGTAATATTTCCGTTGCCTGATGCCCAGTCAGCCGGCACACAAGCGCTCACAGCCCCCGCGTCCCCGTTGCTCTTAGTCGAGCGTGGTGCTGTTAGTTTAGAGGCAATTTAAAGCTCGTTGCACAGTCACTAAAGCCAAGTTATTCCTTTCAAAAATCAGCAATCAGCACTCGCCGCTGATGCTCAGAGTCGTAGCTTCCAGTTCCTTAAAATGTCTCAGGGCGAGATTTCATTTCAGAGGAAATACTTGCAGGATGACAATTCAGCTTTTTGTCTTTTGAGAGCGATTGAAAGGCAAAGACGAGGGGAAATGACACACTTGATGACATAGATTTTTAAAGATAATTCACAATCGCTGGCTGGAGTTGATTGCGGCTGAATCCTGTTGTCCTCCTTTCGTTTTATCTGGCGATTCAGATGTGCCATTGCAATTTTCTTGTTAGACTTAACAGAATGTTGTGATCCCCCGGCATGAAAGCGTCATAAATTCTTAACCAGCAAAAACATAAGACAGATTTGAGCACAAACATTTCTCAGCAGCAGAGCAAGAGCCGTTGTTTTGTTTTTTTTCTGGCTGAGTATTGATTAGATTGAAACTCGGCCCTGTTGCCAGCACGGTGACTTTGTCGCTGGGGTCAGAAACTTTTCCAGATCCCCAAAAACAACAACAATGCAGCTGCATCACTGGGCTATGGAAAACAGCATGGATATGTTGACCCCCTAAGCTTTTGGCACACAGTGGTATGGATAATGCCCATCAGCACGGATAACGTCAATACAAATTTGTGTACATTTGCACTTCTTGCTTGTCTGATCCAAAAAGGTAAGATGATCTGAGCGCCTGAGGGGCTGTGGCAAATTCACGAATAGGCAAATTATCATATGACATCCTTTGCAATTTGAATGGCTATTGAGAAGCCAATTGCTACAGTGGCTAATTAAAATGGCTAATGTTATAAAGCGAGTCTTGTTAATTTACCTGCCATTAGCTCAGATTAGCCACACTCACCCATAGCTCTCAGGGTAAACTAGTTCTTTTGCCTTTGCCAGAGCTACAAAGAGCACGAATACCATGCAAGGCTGAAACTGAATAAAGGTTTGCCATTCATGTCTGTATTTAAATTTTGACCTATTTTGATTTTTTGATTCATATTTTCCAGCTCTGTCTTCGCTTTCTTTCCCCGTGCTCTGAAAAGCTGTGGTGCTTCGGGTCCTCCCACTGATATTTAACTCAACCAGTGGGATCATTTTCTCCTCCAGAGCAGCTCTGTCTTTGAAAAAAAAAATGCTTGTATAAATAAAACTCTAATCTAATGCAAAAAAAAAAATAAAAAAAATAGCAGAGGATGTAAAATAAAGAACGAAATGCCACTCCAAACTGGATGAAAAGAGAAAATTAAAATGAAATGCTTCTTTCCGACCAGCACATATGCTCCAGATAGAAAATAAGTGAATTTCTGTTTGTATTTGTACAAGATTCTATATTTAATTATATCTTAAAAAAAAAAAAAAAGTGGCTTTACTGTCTGCATACAGGGGAATACTGTTAACGCTGAGAATCCACATATGTTTTTCTTAAGACACAGGACAGCGCAGCCAATATTTATGACCATGAACGGCTTACTCCTAAAGCCTGAAACCAGAGAACCAAGACTTTAATCTGCAATTTCATACAGAGCTAATGTACAGCTTGGAACCGCTCCACTGACATGAATAGGAAGCTGATTTTTCTTTCTTTCTTTTTAAAAAAAATAAATAAGAAACTACAAAATTACCCTCAACCCTGGAACGTCAGCTATAGTCCCTGTCACCTCTACCATCTTATCCAAAGCACTGAGCTGTCCATCCCCAACAGATTAAAAGCCACTTGTTTTTAACAACGGGGGGACAGAGACAAACTCCTCCTGACGTGACCTGAGCCGTCCCGGGACACGGAGAGCGTTTTTTTTTTTTTTTTTTTCAAAGGTGGAGATTCAGTGATCTGGTTCTTTTTTTTTTAACACAGCGAGCAGCGGCTTCACCCACTTGCTCTGGTGTCCAAGCATAAAGCCGAGTCATTATTCAGATGTGTTTATGTTCCAGGGAAGTAGGCCTGAACATTTTCTGAAAGGCTGCCAAGCTGCAGTTTTATGGTAATTGATGAACATGCAGATTTGCACTGTTTTCTTTCCGATAGAGCGGGGGCTTGTGCTCGCGCTTACACATTTGCAAGGGTGCTGCAGTGCCCTGATATACATAAAAGATTAAGGCAGACGGGGTGAGAGGGAAGTTGTTAGATCAAAAATGAGGAACTTTTCCAATTAAGTGGACCTCAGCCTATAGCCCACTGTACACAAATTTAAATCTCTCAGCGAGTGACCGGAAAATCTTGTAACTAACTTTGAGACATGGTGTGGTGCTGTGCTGTGTAGCCGAGCTAACGTCAGACTCGATCATCTTGCCAGCTTATTACGCAGATAATTGCGGTGTCTGACGCTGGTTGGGTATCATCAATTTGAAAATAACAAATGCATGCCTCCAAAATAACATGATTTATTTATTTGGGTTTTTTTTTGGTAGGCGCCCGAGGCATTTTCAGCGATGAAAAACGATTAAAACCAACTCTCAGAAATTTGTGGAGCTCGTACTGCCAAATGAATGGAGCAGTGTTCACGGCTGGGCGAAATATGACACATACACATCTTGATTTTCTGAATTTGGCCCCTCCGTCCACATGAAAATGGCGTTTTTAGTGTGGATGAAAATGAGGCTTTTCCAAAACAGTCCCCCAAATTTCAAAAATTTCAGATTCAGAGCGAGTGAAAACGGGAAATTCTGAGGATTTTCCTGTGATTCTGGCTGGAGCCAAAACAAGCAGCATGATGCACAAAGTAATGTAAGTGCTTTTATGTGCATGCCTGTTAAATAATTTAAGCATTTTCACTGTTTTTGGTGAGGAAGACCAACTTATTTAAAACTTTGCGAAAATGCTAGTGGACAAAATACAATTTCTCCCGATAAGTGCAGACTTGGCCTATGAATACTGTTTTATTAGCCAGTAACAATTTTAACTGACCATTTTATTGATTGATTGATTGATTGATTCATTCATTTTGTTGGTAATAATACAGTTAGTTAATAATGCTTGCTGAAACAAATTAGCATTATCTGTGGCTGCATTAGTCGAAGGGGCAGCCGAGGCTTCCCCGTGTCTGACAGAGCGCCGCAGCTAAAAAGCCAAATGTCACGCTGCATGTCATCTGTGACACGGTGCCGGGGCGGCGCGGTGTCAAGTGTGCAGTCAGCGCTGAGGAGGACGTCCAGCGAGGATGTCGGGAGCGAACAAGCACTAACCCAACACTCCTCCGTCTAGTTACAGCGTGTTTTCAGCAGGACCAGCAGATAAACAGGTAATTAACAGCTTTTGCTTTCATTCATTGAAGACTCGCAGAATATCAACAATCCCTGAAACGTGACGCTTTAGTGGTGATTTCATCTTAGTCAGAATGTGTTCATACACAGTAGGTATTGTAATGCCGCTATCTCTTTAACAGCACAGTCTTTCTATCACTCTCAGCAAAGCAGGGGTGATGTGGTCTTATGACAGCGGCGTGCGCTGACTCTGAAAGGGGCAGGGGCAGAAAAGGGCAACTTCTGGGCCCTGGTGGCTCAGCTGGCTAAAGTGCCTGGCATGTAAATGCAACATCTTAGGCTCAAAATTGGCCTGGAACCACTGTTGCCTTGTTATCGCCCCTCTCTCCCCATTTTATTCCTTTGTCTTTTTCGCTCTGAACTCTCTAATCAAGCAGCGATGGCATAAGAATAATCTTTAAAAGGCCACTTCCGCCAAAATGCTGGAATGGTCTAAGGGCACGGCGCTCCTCCGGGGAGAAATTTTTTTGAAAATCTGCTTTTATGAACTCATTTCGGGTGAGTTTTGTGCAGCCGCATGCACAAGGACAAAAATCAATATGCTCTCTCACCTCTCGCTGAAAATAATACAGTATGTCATCCAATAAAATATTTACAAGTATAAAATTGTGTGCGCAAGCAAACAATTTTGAAGAATATAGGATAATGGAATAGATACAGATAACGAGAATAAATAGGACCCAACCAAACCTGATGTTTTTCATTCAAGATACTTTTTTCAATTTTAAAGAAAATAAGTTAAAATGCTTGCTCACAAGACAAGAGAGAACTGTTCCAGGGTTACAGAAGTATCTCTGGGTCATGGCGCTCAGTGTACACAAAATAGTTGTTGTTGGTTCTGTGTTTAGTCGCTGAAATTGTCGCTGTTATAAATTCTATCAATGAGAGCCAATTTTTAGGGATGGGAGGCCCTTACGACTTCCAGATGGAACCACAAAAGGCTGCTGAAAGCGAAAAGGCACTTTGACAGTCACTTTTACTGAGAGTTTGGCGTGTAATTTTAAAACTCACAGTGAAGCCTCTGACCAAAAGTAACCGGTTAGTGGTATTAAAAAAAAATAGAGAGGTGAAATGGATGTGGGCCTTGATTTAAAATTGTGCTCACTGGCCTTAATAGCTGCTAATGGCTGCAATGCAGTTTGTCGCTTCAGTTTTTTTCATCTGAAGGAGCTGCGTACGTTTTATCTGCACAAACCGGATAAGAAGAGAAGAGAGGGAAGACACGGAGTTAGGACTGAATGAAGTGGATGAAAACATTCATGCAGTCTCGCCTGACGCCGCTGACCGACGTAGACTGTCGAGCAGAGGGACGGCGTGTGTGCCAGGTGGCCTACAACGAAAATACTGCAGTATAAATGCCTTTCGATGGGTTATATGGTCCTTTTAGTTTATAGCTCAGATGATCAGTGTTAGCGTTGTCTGCTCTGGAACTGAAGCCAGGGTGACAAATTAAAGGGAATAACCTAATTAAAGCACAAGTATGCCAAGGTGAATTGAATACAGCTTCACTGGCTCCTTGGCATCGACTGTGAAGTCTGTGGGACTTTACTGGAGGGATGGAGCCAAAAACAATCCCTCCAAAAGATACTGTGCATAGAGAGAGATGTTAGAGTAGAGTGACCGTGCATACAGACTTAAATACAAAGATGAAGCATGGGGTGCACCAAGAGAATGAGGTGGTCTACAGCCTGAGAGTCAACACAAAGTTAGTCTGATCTCTTCCAGGGCGACACAGGCGGCGTTCAGGTCAGATATCAGGCTACTAAAATCCCCAGGATTTTCATAAAACTAAATTAGGCAAACTCAACAGCCCCACTGGCACTATGAGAAAGTCCTCATCTTGTTTTGTGCAAGCAACTCGAAGCAATGAAATGTTTTCTCCGGTTGCCGACCCCACTGACCGTCAGAGCTGCAGGGTCCCTAGCACACAAACTGTTGGCATGGCGAACAGGATGCAGCATCTGCCTGCTTTCTATACTCAACTCAAGCCATGAAAATGTTTGGAAATGTTCACAACTAAAAGCTCAAGTTTGCTGACCAAAAACAGTTTTAGGATGATGTTACTCCAGTATGCATGGCTGTGCAGGGACCCTGTTGGTGGAAGGTCACGACGAGACGAAGCCATTTCACAAAGTTGCAGAGAAAAGCTGCGGCGGCGGCGGCGTGAGCCACCTCGTCTCAGCCGGAATCAAGATGGCTGATGTCGCTGTCTGTGACTGAAGCTTGTCAAGTCGCGGGGTCTGCTTCAAAAAACATTTGTTTACTGGATGAGATGGTAAGCTGCTTTCACAGGAACGGCGGAATATCCTTTTTGTAAATTTGTAACCATGGTGATAACACAACGTTCACAATATAACCTTGGGAGAACCTAAGGTGAGAAAATAACACGAAAGAGTACGTCCCAGCCCTGTGAATAGAGTAGAATATGTTTATTGTCACTGTACACGTACAACAACATTGAATGCAACCTTCTCAGTGCAAAGTTCAAGCTTATAAAAATCAGTAAAAAACATAAATAGGAAATAAATAGGAAACAATAAATAAATAAATAATAAATAAATAGGAAACAAGTACAAAAAAAAAAAAAGGACGGAACAAACACTGAAAAACACACATGCAGAGCATTCCTCCTATTTCTCTCACATTGCACTTCAAACATGTCGCAAAAGCCGAGCCACAGCGCCTGTTTTAGTGTCGAGCGAAGGTATTGCTTTTGGATAAAAGCTGTTTTTGAGCCGGTTTGTCCTTGTTTTAATTGTCCTGTGTCTCCTGGCCGATGGCAGCATGGAGCCGCTCGACAGACCGCCCAGCCTCAGAGAGCCGACAGAAACACTGACGGAGACCGAGTCGTCCCCGTGGAAACGTCTCTCTGTGAAGGCTTTGGTGTGGCGGCTTTGGGAGTTTTAATGTCTGACAAAAATCCCAACATTTTGGGGAAGGTTCATTTTTTGGAATGATAGCTTTGGTGAAGCTCTCACCTCTTAATAGCGCCGCCTAGGCAGTGTGACAGCAGCTGCGTCCAGGGCTTTATGAAAGGTTCGATGAGGATGAAAACGATGTAAGTCATTTGCTTGGCCTTCAGGCTTTCATATTAGATGGCGGTCTCCACGAACATCATCAAAACAACAAATGATTTTCCTTTAATTTGTCGATCATATACCATATGTATCTTACAACCCCCTCCTGTGATCTATATATATATGTGTATATATCTATCTATATCTATCTACCTATATATAGATAAAGATAAAGATATAGATATATAGATGACAGATAGATGGCGATATATAGATATATTGTAGGTAGTGATTTTTGATGTTTCAAAGTAAGATGCTTTTGATGTTTTTTTTTACTCTCACCTGCATATTTTCCTTCATCACTCAGTTTTATCACTGCGTTTTTATCACTTCACCACTGTGTTTTATCACCATGCAACAAATAAATTGCCATAAATATAGCCCCCAAAGCCAAATTTATTCCCGTTGCAAACATGCAGAAATCATAATAACACATTTGAACCCTGATGACAGCAAAAATTCACATTAAGCCATCAGTCATGCCAGTTTATTTATTTTTTATTATTTATTTTTTACCCTGCCAACTAAAACAGGATTTTGTGAAATTCCCCTGGCTTTCATCCCTGTGTACGACATGACAGCTCCCCGTCACTGGAGATGCTCTTTGGCTGAAAGACGTACCCACACACACATTACACAATCAAACACACACACACGTTTGTCTCACTATACTTTTGAGGAACCTCCGCTGCGTAGATTCCTTCCCTCATCTCTGTTTCAAACCTTATCTCTCGCTGTTCCTGAACATAACACCAGCCGTAAAACTCACTTAATCTAATAATAAACTTAAACTCAAATCTTTCAACAAAGTCAACCTTAACTTTCTTGTAACAGTTTGCAAAATTTGCACATGAATGAGTATCTCTTCAACCCTTAACAAGGGTTAAGATTAAGGTTAGGGTTGGGTAAGGGCTTTCACAACTGTCATGTCAAGCTTATTTTAGCAAATGAGCTAATTTTTTGCACCAATCACAGAGCTTGTGGCCGTGTCCTGCCAGGAACTGTATTACGATTCATAATAACCCCAATCCAACACATACCCCAGTTCATAAAAGCTCCTGTGTTTGCCGTTCTAAGCGCTAATATAATGTTTCCTCTTTGCCGGGTAGAAATCCTTTTCCACACAGAAAGTGAAGCATTTTATGTCTCCAGGAGCAAGAAGCAGCGGTTTGAAGAAGCGGCACCCACCATGACTCAACAGACAAAGAAAAGACTGTCGACTACAGAAACTCAAACTTCCTCAGTGGAAACCCCCCAAAAAAAAAAAATCCAAGGAGAGTGAAACAGATAAATCACTCAGATGAAAGCGCTGAACCGGCGTCGGTGTTCGAGTGCAAAACACCAAAGCGATGACCGCCAACGAGTGGCCAGAATCGAGAGAAAGAAGACCTGCGCTGTTATCACTCCAGCTCTTATCATAACCTAAATCTGGTCCTCATTCTGCGCTTATCCCTAAAGCCAGCCCAAACCCTGCTGCGGCTAATTAAAGAGGCGAAGACCAGAAAAATGGGTAAGAAAATGATGAAAACACACACTCACACACACACATCCAGACACAACATCAACTTCTTGCCTTGTTTCTTTGAGTTTGTGTTGTACTTGTTAAGATACTTGTTATCATGACCCTCACGTCTCTCTGTTTTTGTGCCTCTTATTTTCCGTAAAGCGCCGTGACAAACCTGCTTGTTAAAAATGCTCTATAAATACACTTGACTTGACTTGGCGGTGTCCCGGCTTGGCCTCTCCCTCGCCAGCGGCATTTTCAGACGGACGCTTGCCGATTAAACATCCCAGATAACAATACATCGACTGTTGGCTTTTCTTCGCTCGCTGACAGGAGTGGCATTAAAAAAAAAAAAAAAGTTTTGTGGCCAAATGCACCTTGTACATGATTAACTATCTTTGCTGTATTAAAACACACCCGCGTCGCCATCTGCCAAGTGCGATTGTGTTCAACCACTGAAACCATTTCATGAGAAAACTCATTTTCAGCCTCTTAATTATTTTTCATTACAGTGGCGCCGAGGAGTAGATTGGAATTGGACAGTAATTGCCCGGCCTGAGCGGTGAAACAATCCTGACGCATCAGTCTAGATGAAGTGTGACAGGGAGACATCTCGCCACTGTGCAGCGCCCATTAGCCGGCTTCCTCGTTTCTGATCGCGTAAAAACCCCCCCCTTTGGATTGTGGTCAGCGCAAGGTCAGAGCGGCGGCCTCTCGTGGAAGGCAAAGTGCCGGCGGCAATCGGCGCAAGATGTTGATAACCTTGTCGCCGGCGTCGCACCTGTCCTTAAGCGTGTCCGATTGTGAGTGGCTGTCACATGCTGGTGCACTTTACCATTCTCCCAGCGCTGCCACTGGAACTAAAGGGGGCAGCTCCTGCAGGTTTAAGAAGGATGTGTTCAGCACAGCTTGTGAGGCTGCTGTTAGGATTATCTTTCTTTTTTTTTCTTTTTTTTTTCCCCCTCCTCCTTCTGCTTTTTTTTTTTTTTCCCATCC
>OMLB01062995.1:19268-31758 GCA_900302555.1 Myripristis jacobus | reverse complement strand
AAAATAAACCAGTTGTTAACACATTCAATGCCAAACATGAAAATCATTTTTTTTCCATTGTTTGTGAATAAATGTGTTGTGCTTAGAAAAGATCCCTTGTCATCCATGATTATAATATGTAGGGTAGGCTACAAATGTAGGCTGAATGATAAAGCATAGTACTGAAAAACAAAGCTAAATATTTGGAGTTGACATTCTTTTACTGATCCGGCCCACCTGAGAACAGAAAGTCTGGATCCGGCCCCAGAGCCAAACTGAGTTTGACATGCCTGGCTTAAACACAGTCAAATGAATGGTGGTCAATGGGACTTTTTACAGAAATATGCCTATGTAAAATGAAATCTTATTCTTAATTGTAGAAAAATAGCAAAGAGTGGGTAAGACATTTTTCTTAATGTTTTTTTTTTTCCTTTATTTATAACAATTGATTGCATGACAACAATAATTATGCCTTTGTTACAAACACCGGGCTGAGTAACAATGACTGTAATAGTCCAGTTATCACACTTGAAATCAACTGTGATCATTATCTTACAGAATTTAGCTCCACTAGGCGCCATGTATCCTGCAGTTTAGTAAAGGCTCAGTACTGCCCCCTAATGCCAAAAAGACCACATAGCAAAGGCACTTTTTTTTTTTTTTTTTTTTTTTTTCTTACCGTAATCCGTGGCTGGTTTCTGTTTATCTCACATTCTATTTGAGATTCGACTGTTAGACTCGCCTTTCAGATTCAATACGGATTCTCTTACATTCTAGTTAGCTCTATCTCTACTTTGTCCTGCGTGTGTCCAGACTATACTCTGACACCACATGTATTTTTTATTTTTTTCCACACAAAAAAGAAACAAAAGGAGAATTAGCGTGGCTGAATGTCCCTCAAGAGCAAGGGGAACGATGTGAGGGGATCGCATTACTTTTTGGCCTTAACTTTCCTCAACATATTCAGACAGCTTCACAAATATTATCTAATCAAAAATATCTCTCTGTTTAATCAAAGTGCTTCTCTAGATGTTTTTATGTGTTCAAATGGGCATGACAGCCAATCAAAGGATCCGTGAAAGGGGGAAGAAGCACTTATTCACATTTTAATTTCTCAACACTCCAATCACAGAGACGTGACTTTTTTTTTTTTTTTTTTTTTTTACTTTAGAATGAAAGCAATTAAATTCTCTCAAAACTTTGAACAAGTTAGAATTTAATTTAACTGTCTAGAATCCTGAACAATGATAAAGGTGCCCCCTCTGCTCTGCTAAGAACGGTACATTAGAAGCATAGCAGCATGAAATACTACAGCAACACATTTTTTTTCTCAGCATTTCCCTTTTGCATTCTTTGCATGTGCTGTAATTGCAATGGGATGCTTTCATAATACCCATTATCCATTGATTCGGCTTGTGGTACTGGCCATTTCCTGTCTGTTATACCAAATGCCACATTATATTAAACCAAGGGCTGCTGTAATTGCATTACACAAAGTCAAATTGCTTTGGAAATGCGAGTTTGAGGTTTAAGAGAACCCTGATAAAACCACACATTCAGGATTGTACTAAATTTATCAGGCACGCCATGCTCACATTACTCCGCGCGTTTAAGTAGAGGGACACTGCACAATGTTACGCAAGCAAGTGGCTGACAGTCTTTAATTTAACGTCTCCATCGTCTGCACGGCCACATTTACTGTGCACACGGCCGCTGCAGACGGTGTATGATGTGCACTTATTGTGCATGCGAAGAAAAAGAGGAATTTCAGTCCTCATACCTTTGCATAACAAACTACTTCTATTTATTGTGTTTTTTGACACCAAGGTCTCAAATATAATTAAACGGAGGAAAACATTTCATTCAGTCGGTGAGCTGGAGTCGAGCAGTGTGTCCGTGTTTGTTAATAGAGACAAGGAGTTTATAGAAAAATATGAGCAACTATTGCAAATGATAACATGTGTCGCTATCGCAGGAAAAAAAAAAAAAAAAGTGAATGCAGGCTACGCAGACAGAATGTGCTTACTTTGGGCTTTCCTTTTTGTATAACTTGGCAGAAGGCGAGCCAGTTGCACAATTGTGTGGCTGGAGTGAAAACAAGCAGACCTTTTCCACGCGGGCACCGTTTGCCGAGCCGGACTGGGTGGGTTTGGGGCAGCTCTGGTATCATGTGAACACTTAATTCCAAGAGGAAATAAAGTTGAAATAAACTTGAAATAACAGATTTTTTTTTTCCAGACGCACACATGAGTAATGATTGTTTATTTGCACTGGAGAAGGAAGTGGTTAATTATGCTGTCAGCCTCTTCCTACAGAAATTGATGAACTGCATCCATGTCTTGATGTAGCGCTCAAAAATGAAACCCCAGTTAATCATGCACCAAGTGGCATGTTCGCAGTCTGCCTGCCTGCACGCAGACCTGCAACCTGCACTGACATAAACCAGTGTACAGCTTACACTAACTACGACCACTCATTATGGCAATCGCAGGGCTTCGTCTTCTCGAAATCTTCAGCCAGAGAGAAATATATTTTTTTAAAGCGTTATTTAGATCCTCTTGGGGATCGATAAAGTATCTGATTCTGATCTCAGGGCAAGTCACAAATCATCAGAGAATGGTTATCTCTGAAGCCATCTTGGCCATGGTCTCCCTTGTAAAATAGATTTAATCTCAGCAGGACCATGATGATAAAATATAGGTCCATCTAATGACTACGTAACTGCCTACCTAACATACATGAACAAATTTATAACAAGCTTATCAACCATGATTCAAGCAATGCGGGCTATATGTTTTGCACCAGTATTCATTGTCAAAAACTGTAAATATTTTGTATTTTCCCTCAGAATTCTGCTTTTGTCAGAGGGGAAAATCCTCTCAAACAGCACCCAGTCACTCATGGGATGCAGAAGATTTTCCATTCAATCCCCGACTGATAAGCTTTCCTTCATGAGTTAGCAGCTGCTTAAGTGAATTAGCACCTGATTTCCCGTCAAATGTGCAAAGAACAGGAAATTTCACTGCAGGTTTTCCAGACTGTTCTCGTGTAGCTGTTGTGATGTCAGCAGCCGTTATTCATTAATTCATAAAAGGCCGATATTAGCGCAGTATATTCGTCTGAAGCGATTGTCAGTTAAACTCCTTTAGCATTGGACATGGTGATTTTGCTTTCTGGGGCAGTGTGTGTTATTCAAATGGATTTTACTGCCGTGTGCAGGAAGACTAATGAGTGAGGGTGAAAACCAAACATCACTTACTAGCACAGAAAAAAAAAAAAAATCATTTATGAAGTTTTAGCTAAACAGTTCCTTATCTCCAAAGCAACACCTTTATTCCACTCCTTTGTTTTGCTTTGCCATTACCTTACCTGGCACATCGTGTCCGGCCTTTGTACATTAATTTCTACCTAATCTTTTAGCTGCGGGAGCACAGACATTATCTTGACACATCCCCCCATTCCACAAAAAAAAACATACCATTGTTCATCGTGCCCTTTTCCGGACCTTGAAATCTTGGCACAAAGTCAAGCCTTGTTGTGTGCGAGCAGCGCACGAGGACCGCATTGTTTATTTATTCTGTTTCCAACAAAGAAACATCCAAAGCCCGCCGCCTCACTTTAAATAATATCATAGGAGCTGAGAGTTGAATCAGTTATGCAGAACGCTCCCTTTCTCGCTCAGCCTTTGCCTACTCAGTGCTTTCGCCAGCTGCATCTTCCCCATCCAATCTGACAGTATTGGTAATTGTGCATTATAAGGCTTTGGCACGGCTTGCTGTTTAGTATACAGAAGCTATAGCAAGAACCTGATACTCCTTAATGCCTCCGCTATTAAGAATCAAATCACATTGCAAACACTTCATTAAACAGCCTGAGGCGCTGTCATTGTTTAATGACATATCGATGAGTGTGTTCAGTGGACAACAGCCGCGACAGCGCTCTCTCTTTTTCCGCCGCTCCCTGGGGGTGTCATCTGTCACTCCATCTCCTGCTAATCGATGTCTCTCGAGAACGCTGCAGTAGCCCCACTGGTGACAAGGTGCATTAAAAATGTAGCACTGTTATCTCTGCTGGGCTATTCATTAATTTTGCATGGTTTTGAGAGGTTTTCTTAAAACTTGTGGTCCTCAGTGTTTACGGTCCCTCTGTAAGCAGGTAGTGCCCGTCTCTTTTCATCTTATTGTCTGGCAGAAGGAACTGAGGGGATGTCAGAGCCGTGCCTCGCCGCAAATCTCATCTAAAGCTCACGCCACAAAATCCTCCATCTTAACCAGTCATTCAGTCTCATATGTGGCATTAAAGCCGCCGTGAAATGACCTCACATGACTTCGACTTCCTATAAAACAGAGCATCTTAAATAGTGACATCACCCTGCACTGCTGGGTGTAAATTAAAATTTCAACCTATAAAACCTTCACAAAGCTTTAAACGTCCTCTCTCACCCACTTATTCCTTCAAATAAAAGTGTCTCTCTTCCAAACTGATATCCTATTGGGTCGGAGTTAGGGTCTGGTCTGTCACATGGGAATAATCCTTCCCTGCACCATGTCCCGCCCAAAGATCCTGTATCAACAGGAAATGCATCGAATCAAGAAAATAAGAGTCTTTTTCATGAGATATTTCAAATATAGTTTTTCAGAATCAGAAACAGAATCAGAAATAATGGGGAAATTGTTTATATATAACAAGTGGAAAAAACTGCCAGTGGAATGTGATAAACCCACTTGTTCCCAATGTTGTTATAATCGTTTCAGGAAATTTTCTGGAACATGTTTAAGGCTGATCAGCCCACTAATGTCAAGAGACTATCACTTGATTCAAGAAAAGTCTGAAGACAAGTTGATTATCATTGGAAACCAGCAGGATCGTCTCATCCCACCGGACCTGTTTCAAGAAAAAACAAGATTTTAACCCTGAATATGAGGCTGACATGTTATCGTGCAATTTCAGTATTGTGGACCCTGGGCCCTATTTATCTTCAGCCGTAGAGATCATCATTTCAACAGTTGCCTCAGAATTAATCCTGATATCAGTGTGCTCGGCTACAACAGCAGGCAATTAGTTTAAAAAACTAGGATAACATTTGCAAAACAAGCATTGTGTCAGTTATGGGCTTACCCGCTCGTATTCTTTTGGGACTTGTTTTAGCTGCTTCCAGGGTCTAGCTACGGCGCAGAAAGGTTACACGCTGAAAGGCAGTGCTTGGTTTGTGAAATAAAGTAGCTCTGAGAGTATACACCGAGCGTCCTGTTTCAGAAAAGTAATATGATCTTACTTTTTCAAAACCTTTTATAATTGACCACAGCAGCACATGAATATCAGGATCAATACTGATGTTTGAGGATGATGCCAGATAATCTGTTAATAGGGCCTAGGTTCCAAAATAGTGAGCTTGTCCTTTAAGTTGGATATTTTTTGCATTGCATCCATGTAGCTGCACGAGTGATATAATCATAGCAACACAAATGTGCAACAGAGTTTTCTGAGCTGAAATGCAAGGTGAAATGGTCTTAAAAAAAAAGAGATGGTATGCAGATCGGACGCCTCCACAAGTCAACAACAGCCAGCGGCGAAATGAATGCAGCAGTTAACCGCTAAAAACAGACACTCATTGCTCTTTCACCACCTGTCAGGAGTGCGCCTGTGCAGACATGCAGGGCAGGCCGTCCAGGGAAAGGATGTCCCGTCGCCGCCTCCATCTCCATCTTCGCCGCCCATCTCTCTGAAAGCCTGTATCATTTAACATGTTTGGGGTAGGAGTTCAAAACAACACTAATGGTCTCTGCCGAGATCCGGAGAAACTTCTGAGGGAGTATCCGTTACACACTCCAGCAGCGCCGCCCAGCCCCGACCCTCCGAGGCGTCGCACTTCACATTATTTTGATGCTGCATAAATCACGGCGGCTCGCTGTGACAGGGGCCAGTGGGTGATCTCGTGGGGGTCAAGAGGGTCACGCGCTGGCTTTTTGAAGGCAGGCCTGCGCAAGATGTCATATTAGAATTCCTCAACCCCTTCGCCTCACACCGTGACTTTGGATGAACTTCCTGGCCCGAGGGTCGCGCCGTTTTTTTTTTTCTAATTCGGGTATGCATAATAGCCGAACGACCTGCTCTTTTTGGCGTACTTGTTGTGGTTATTCTATACGCCGGTATTTATAATGTAATTGATTGCATGTCAGTGTCTGTTTTATGGTTCCGCCGTTGAGAAGAGGCCTGAGAGAGAAGGCAATCGCTTGTGGTAATCTGGAACCGAACGAGGAGGGAGGAAACGCTGGGCCGCGGCGGCAGGAGGGAGCTGTCACCTGTGCTTTGGCCGGACCCCACAACAGCCTCCCCGCTCCTCTCAGTCTCCCAGCTGTGCCCAGGTCACCCACAATGCTGGGATCATTAACACGCCCGGGCATCCATCAGCCACTACCGCCTGAGCGACTAAAGGACCGCACGCTACAGATGCTGCCGGGTATAAGGCGCTGCGCAGGTATAAAGGTTTATTGTCGGTAAATGATGACCAAAACATTTTTTCTAGGGAGAGAGACGGAATCAGAGATCGTGTGCCACATCTGCAGAATATGAGAGTTTTTACAGTGACAGCGTGAATGTGTTTACAGGCAGCTAGAGGCTTATAGTGAGACAAGCAAGCCTGTGAAGGGAACACGGCCAGTTAAAAGGGCAGCAGGAAAATCTGGACAGGCCGGGATAACTGAACAAGACACTTACATAAAGGAAACAACCTGTCTGTGAAGTAGTCTGTGTTGTTCCATTTTTAAAAAGTATTTTCTTATTTCTGCACATAAGTGATTAAATGCAGATGATTATGTCATGCTGATGTTATTCCAGTGCAGCTGGAATCATAGCAGTGGACTTTTTTCTCTTTTTTTTTTTTTTCCAGCAGTTTAAGAGCCGTTTTACAGTCAGTCCAGAAATCCATGGGCAAAGAGGCACTCACACTAATTTGTCCACTGACAGTTTCCTCAGAAGAACAAATTTCAAGGAAGTAGCGGTAGTTAAAGTGAGAAAGTCGACATAACCCTCCCATCCTCTGATACGGTGTTAGATTAGCAAAATGATCCTCAATAAAATGGTGGATTTATATCGAGGAACATGGTGAGCCGCGCTAACGAACTAGCAGTTAATGATGACCTTAACCGTTTGTCGAGCCGAGTGGAGGAAAACGGGTGCACCTGAAGGCTGTCAATCAAATTTGGGGGCTGGAGGAATAAAAAAAAAAACTGTGGTTATGATCTGATTGGATTGCTCCACTCTAATGTGTGAAAGTAGCTTTTAATCCCCCTCAAGCTGATTATAGATAGCTCACACACACTGTTTTTGTCTTGAATGTCGGTGCATTAGACAGTGGATGTAAATTCATTAAAGAAAGAGATCCTGCACACAAATTACATTATTATAAATTAATTTGCCGATGTTTCAGTCAATCCCTGTCGAGCAAAACTATCAGTTTGACTGGAAATATCAAATAGAGAGGCCTCTATTTTTCTCTACCTCAGATTCCCACTGTTTCGTGACGGTTATGACAAGAAAACATTTCAATGAGAACCTACTTTCCTTTCCATTTAAATTCACTCTCGAGAAAACAGGAAATCACTGCTTGCGAGTGAAAGTAGGCACAACAAAAACTAAATGACAGCGCCTCATCACAAAGTAAGTGCATTCAGCATCGCCGATTGATGCTATTACTGACGTCGTGGACTGCTCCTTCAACAACGTGCGTCAATGTGCCATTGAGCAAGGCACGTAACCCGCAACTGCGCCGGTGAAGCTGCTCAGTGATCAGCAGCAGATTGAGATTGTGCACCGTGTAGCTCCCGAATGTGATTGTGTGTAACTGAATGTGAAGCAGGACATTACTGGGAAAAAAAAAAAAAGAGCAGACGTGCTCGGAAAATCTTCCCGGGGTAAATAAAGGTGAAAGACATTGAGTCTGAAGGTGAATTGTGATTCAAATTATTTGCTAGAAGCATGAGTACTTTTAATGCTCTTGAAGGCACAATCTCTAATTTATTTGGCAATATCAATTTTAAGGTCTATTCACATTGATTCTTGGAGACTTGGACGTGAGCATGGGAAATGAGCTTTTGGTTATGTTAATAAGGCATCGTGACTAAAAATACTGTCTGTCGGTTTGGCTTCGGTGTCAACAAAAATAGAAACATAAACGAGCCCTTTGCAGCCTCAGAGAGCAGGTGAAACTTATGATTAATTGATATATTCTGGCACTGTATCTGAAGCTTAGTCCATCAATTTGAGAGTGAAAATATATCTGCGGCTCATTGTATCCAAACTTAAATTAAGCCAGGAGTGGGGTGATTGTGTTTCTTCAGGGGCCAGCATATTGCAATTATGGATTGCAGCTTTGAGGAATAAGAAAAACATTATCCTTTGTTGTTTTTGTTCGGCACTTGCCTTCATCAACGCTTCTATTAAAGGAGTCTTCTGTCTCTGCAGGGTATTTTTGCGTGTGTGTGTGTTTTGTTTTTGCAAGTCTTTCACTCTGATTGTTGGAGGTAAAGCATTTGCAAGGCCAACAAACAGTGGCACATTTCTGATTAATGCTCCCCTCTGTTGTGAATCTAGATAAATTATTAGGGACAACACGGGCTTCGGGAAGCCAAGGCTCCCAAAAGATGAGGCTTACAGTATGGATTTATCTCACACCAATAAAGTCTCATACCCAGTGTTCAGGGTCCCAGGATGCATTATTATTCATGAATCCTTCTTCTTCAGTGTCTTCTCCCCTGTCTGCCCCATTCACTCTTTTGCTCAGGAAATACAGAGACCATACAATGTTCAAGCCGTATGGAACATGGATTAATGCGGTGGCTCAGAAACCAACGTGGTCTGGTTGCTAATACCGCGGCATCAAAGACCGAAAACTGGGCAAGCGGACTGCAAATGCACACGCTCGCGTCCAAACCAGGACACACACTTGGAAAGGGTTAACCGTAATGATGAATTTTAGATGAGTGATTTCACTGGACGGGTCCCAGAAATTAACGGAAGTTGGCTTACGTCGAGGTATGAAATGTATCCAGCTGCTGGAGGGGCAGAGCTCGGTAAATTCCCCCCCTCTCAGGTTTTCAGGGCGAGCGATCTCCAGTGCCAGCTCTTAACAAAGTTCAGTTGTGTGTCTGAAACGGCACACTTAAAATGTTGTGCCAGATACTTTGGAGAGTGATGGATTATCACTAATGTAAGGAGCTTGGGGAGTTTGCTGTTGATTGTCTTCAGGGCATGTAGAGTTCACCCTTCAACTCAAGTGTCAGACTCTAGAAATAGCGAGCAGGGACGCACTGAAAAACTATCAGCATCAGCATCAGCATCAGCAAGTCGTGTAACTGTGCCTTCAGTCGTAAAAATTACCTTGGGACTAAGTTTTATATCACATATATCCAGTGCAAATTGTTTCTTGAAATGAAGGCCGGTGTCCTCCAATAATGGATATTACTGAGAGAGGAGCTTACCATCCTGTAATCGGGAAACCATAAAGTGAGCCAGTGTGCTAAATTAATTTTTGTACTTTGATGACCACTCACCCAAAATCTTCCTGCCACACCAGAAGAGACAAATCAAGACGTGAAGGCAAAGCGCCAAGTGAGCGCTCCGTCACAACAAAGCCGAAGCCGCTGCAAAGCCATTTGTCTTTCACCGTCTCCACCTTGACCACTGTGAAAAAGAAACGTGGATTCTACTAATATCACGTTACATCCTATGAGTCCTTAAGAAACTTCACAACATTTAAAGATATCTTCCGCGGCCTCACAGGGCTGCCAAGGTGCAACGTTGCCTAGAACAGCTTTAAGGAAACTGTTGAAATAAATATAGCTGCGCTGGAATCAAGTAAAAAGGTCTCACTTTGCCAGATGGCAGATGTTTTAAAAGAAAAAAAAAAAACCTGAGAAACTTTTGTTTGCAGTCTGTACTGCAGGTGAAAAGTGATTAAGTGCAGATATAAAAGTGGCAGATGTCTTAGTGTATGCACATTTTGTCTGGATGCTGTTGCTTCACCTGAAATTCAAGTTTTGCTCGTGTTAATGCAATAAATGTTAATGTAATAAATTTCCCATTAGCATAATTAAACCCAGCTATCTCAAAATTTTAGTACAATAAGGGGAAAGTTGTTATCTTAACATGATTATTGGATTATTAAGTGCTTAACTGTTATTACATCAGGAGCATAATGCCACTGTACCATGCCTGTGCAATTCTGTCTGCGACATCTGAGAAAGAATAGTTTCCAGGAATATAGTAGGAATAACTGCAGTGATAAATGCAGGATCGCGACCAGCGTGGAAATGACTCACCACAGGCAGTCATATTTTACAAAAATGTAATCGCTCAATAATTCCTTTTTGCTGCGTATGCCACAGCAAGAAATTTATTTGAAACTAGGCGGAAGTTTGCAAACACGTGTTTATAGCACTTAATGTGACAGATGTGTTGACACGTCTCAATAAGGCGCCTTTTTATCTTTTTTTTTTTTTTCTTTTCTACGTCCAAGACAGAGGCAAACTGCTGAGGGTGCACTTTATCATTCTGCAAAGTCAGGCCGTTTTTGAAGGAGACTGGTTTAATCAATGTCACACGATTCAAATCTATTGTCATGTTGATATGAAATTTAAAAATGATGCCCGGTGGCGCCTCCCACATATCCGCTCGGCATGCATAGGGAAACGAAATCAAATCTTTCATCTTATTTCCACGTTGAAGTTGGACGCTGTGCATTTTGCTGTGGTGCTGTTCTGCCTTTTGCTTAGCGCTGTGTATCGACCAAGCGGTGATTTTTACAAAAGGGATAGATTAAACCCTGCAAAAAACTGCAATATAATAAACAAAGTCCCATCTTACATGGACCCAACGGACAAAAAATGTGGTATAAGCACTAAATTTGATGATTAAGTCCATACGGTTTTCATCATTATAGTAATAAATGATGTACTTATTATATATATTTTTTGGCCTTACTTCAATCAGCCCTCAATTTTGCATTGTGCACCTTTAAAATCCTGTTTTTCATTAAAAAAAAAAAAATCTGCCAGTAGGATGAGGTAATCGCACTTGTTTCCAATGCTAATCAGCCTGTTTTCTCGAAACAAGCGTCCTTTTCTTGATACCAGTCGTCTGATTTGCTTTATTTTGCCTTGTTTCAACATATTTATACTTGATCCCCAAGAAATTAAATCACTTGTTTTAAGAAAAATCCATTTTTTTTAACTGATAATGAGACTAAACGAGTTGGCAGCATGTTTGTAGTGGCTATACTTGAAGCACAAAACATGTTTTTAAGGTGATGCAATTCGCGAAAATGAAAGAACCCAAAAGGTAACATTTCTGAGTTGTGATGAGGCATAAACAAAACTCTTCTTTGCAAGCAGCCTTGAATTTGGAAGGAATCAAAGAGCGTTTGTGTCTGCAAGGTTACATAATGCTCATAATGATAGTAGACAAGCCAAAGCACAATAAATTAGAGAGGGACATTTTTAATGTATGAGACACACACACACACACACACCCACCCACCCACACACACATATAGTCTGGCTATCACTTGGAAAGAAGTTGAAGCTGTTGTGCGGGCACACAGGTTTAGGTTTGGGTTATTATTCCACTGTTTTATGGTGATGCCTTATTTATGTGTTGAGGATTGCTGTGTGCTGTGAATATGAAGCAGCTGTGCTCTTATAAACATGGGTTTATATAGGGCCGGGAGGATATATTATTATCTGAACTCAAGGTCAACGGTGACTTGGTTGATTGCCCCAGTTTTCCGCAGACACCTTTCTGATTGGTTGCAACACACACCTAAGTAGAAGCCCTCAAAGAAGAGGGCAAGGAGCGCCTGAGTGACTCGACCTCAGCCGCCGGAGGCTCCTCCAGGGCTTCTCGGACTTGACTCCCCCTACATGAGAGGGCAAACTCCTTAATAGGGCAGTGGAGAGCGAGCGTTATGGTCAATATGGCTCTGCTGCATCTCCCTTTATATGATTCAGCGGTGTATTAAGGCGAAATTTTAATTAGATTTTTAATTAAATTTGCCTCATTGAAAATCTCTCCGGGAAACAGATAAGCATCGACGGAACAATAAAATAATTTTTTACAAAAAAACTGCGCCGTAGATCCGCGTTGCATTTTTTCAAATGAACACACGGGCTGAATTAGTGGACGTGCGGATATTTTGTGGATCAATATTTGCCGGTCCCTCGTGTTGTCCTCGGGCTCGGAAAAGTGTAGCTGAAGGCTGTATTTTATTCACCGGCCCCCAGGCCTCTGCTTAACTGATGATTACCATTTTAACTAGTCCACATAGGGCACGGTGGAATCAATACAAAGGGACATGCTTTCAGAGAGCCGGCGATATGGATTTCTTGGGTAATGGGAGTGAGCTGCATCACGGCACATAAACATACAGGATATCACATTAGACTGTGACATGCATCAGAGGGGGACATGTGAAAGAAGGGATGCCAGGGGCTTGTTACTGCTGTTAGACATGCAT